>JAMQGT020002888.1:0-132500 GCA_024447675.2 Pterophyllum scalare | reverse complement strand
ATCACCACATGACTTCTTAAAGATTTTTATTTGTTTGTGAATGCAGCATTCAGTCTAGATTTATTCATATTCAATTTAATGCAGACAAATGCTGCTAACTGGAGAAAGCTGCTCACATCGTCATCTCCTACTTGGAATTAAAGTTGGAAAACTTTCTTGCTTTTTCTGGCAGTGATTCCTCTGACTGGGAAACATGGTTTGTGGAAGCCAGGTGGAAAACACTACGGCGTATCCACCCATGTTGACAGAAAGGAAACAGACTGCAGTTGTCAGTTAACAGAAAAGTTGCGTGTTGTTTATCTAGTTATGAAAATTGTTTTACATGAGTGTGAAGTGAAGTTTTAACAATAAGATCCCCACATTCCCATATGAGACATCAGACCAGGAAAAGGTCGTAGGTGATTGGGGAAGGGTATAAGGGAGAATGACTTGATCTAAGAGATCAAGGTGAACTACTATTGCGTGGTGGCAGGGAAACGTGGGGTCTAGACATCGGACAAAAAGCAGGCGCCAGCATCCCTAAACACTTGTTTAGATATAGTAGCATGATATGCTTTCACATTGTTAGCATGCTTCCCCAGACAGATCCAGTTTTCAAGCGCTGGATTTACAGGTCTGAATTAGCCCCTCTGTCAAGAATGCTAATCTAAGTTATTAGCAGCACTAATCTCCCGCTCTAGATTTTCTGTCTAATGTCATGCCATCAAACCACTACAATTTTCTATCTATATTTCTGTACTGGGAATCACCCTCTAGCTAATGGAACAGTTGCATGCGATGGCAATTCATAACAACTCTGTGGAACTCGTTGGCTGTGTGTTTTGATACGTCTTGCTGTCGCTCTCACGCACTCTCTCGCTGTTTGGATCAGTGCTGAGGCTGCAGCTGGGCAGAGCTAAGACTGAAGCTGGGCAGTGGGCCCAGAAACCATCCTCCACTCCCCCAGTGCCCTGAGAAACCCCCAGGGAATGTCTGCTGTCAGACAGAATAGGCCAAAAGAAAGAAAGCAGGGGAGAAGGAGAGGGAAAGAAAGCAGGAAATGGCACAGAGAAACAAAGAGGACAGTATAGGAAGGCTCACAGAAATCAATGGAACATTCTTATTTATGTTTTAGTACCCTGTGGCTATATAGCATGAGATAGCAAGACATTAAATTGAATAAGCTGACTTCTCTGTGTCTGACAATATTTCATGGCCTCTTGCTGTCCTGGTTTTGCTGTATTTTGGGACACGCATTGGAGTATAATTGTTTCCTTCCTATTTGTCCCCCTGTGTTTACACAGGGCTTAGCTAATAACTCCATCAGGTTGTATTTCACACCTTCCACACTTACAAACCTCAGCCTCCTGCTGGATTGGCTTGTCTGCTACTTTTTTTTGGTCCTGTCCTCTCCTTTAAAACAACAGCACACAGACATACACTCACCTTCCACTCCTGGACACTCCACTGGGAGGAAGCAGCAGGTCACTCTGGTTCACAGGAGCGGAAACGCCTTTTCCTGTTTCGTGCGCTACCCGAAGTCAAACTTGTTTTCTTTGCCATTTTCCTTTTCTTTGAAGGGTTGAGGAATGTTGAGTCTTTTAAGTTCCTAACAGCTAAAGTGAGAACATTTGTCATTCCTCGCCTCATTGACTTTCTAGCACTGCCAGCCCAAACAAAATAAAAACAAATAGTTGAATCAAAGGGGTGACGCAAAGTCCATAATCACAACGTAACACCTAACAGATTTTTTTCACAGGCAGTCCTTTATGTGTTTAATATTGTCATCTTCATGACAAATTGCTTACACAAGTACACACACACACACTCACAGCAGTGTCACTTTCTTACACATTTAACCTGCCTTGCAGAATCCAGAGCCAAAGTCCTGAGTCTGAAATGGATAACTATGCGTCATTCATCAGTGAGGCCCTGGAGAAGACTAAGTGTCGGGAGTGCGTGCCATCTTGGGAGGAGATCCAGATGCTGATGAACCGACAGGAGATGCTGTGCACTGTGCACTATCCTGGCCCTGGATCCTGCCAGCTCTACATCAGCTCACACACTACTGCCAATGAGGTTTGGAAGCATTTCTCTGTATTCTACTTGGCAGCACAGCTTTTTTTTTTCTTTTTCTTTTTTTTGAGCTGGCTTCAGAGTCTTTCAATTACTCACCGGTTCCAATTCAAAATTTCACAGTGCAATCAGGAGCCTAGTAAATTTCTGTCTCCTCTGCTTTCACCCTTGAAGCCCAGCAACTTGTGAGTCCATCTGTGTTTTCAACCCGCTTCCCCCCCCCCTCACACAGGTGGTTCGAAGGATGCAAGAGAAGCTCGGCCTACAAGAGAGCAAAAATACATTTGCACTGTACGAGCAAAATGCACTGTGGGAGCAGCCGGTCACAGGGAGCGCTTTGGTCGCAGACATCCTGACCAGGTTTGAAAAGTGATCATCAGTCTTCACCCTGTGAGACAGAGCAAACAAAGAAGTCAGTCATAATAAAGCCAAGCAGACAGACGTGCTATCAAAACATTGTGGTCAAAAGCCTATTTGTCACCTTATAGAGGATTATGGAGTGAGCAGCAGCACACTGTGTATTTATCTTCCCCTAGTCCAAGTGCTGGTGTTATCCAGTGTATTGATAACTGGTGACCTTGTCTGTTCTTCTTGGTCAAACATGACACTGCGCTGGGAGACCGGGCTTGTGGCTCTATGTCTGTCAGTAAAGCCAGCCAGGTGCTAGACAGTCAAGGTAAAGATGATGTAATTTAATTGTACAAGGCAAAGGGTAAACATGAAACTGCCAGGTTACTAAACAACAATATTACACATTGGGGAAACAATAGCTTGTAACATATTAACGTGCAGGTGTAAGATTCTTTGTATGTCATGTGACTCTTTAGTATGTTTTTTCTTCTTACCCAGATTTAAGTCTTTCTGTCCCTCTTCTGTGCAGTTTCTCAACTAAAGAGTCAGAGTCTAAATCCCAGTGGAAGCTGTGTTTCAAGCTCTACTGCCTGTTGGATGCAGACAGCATATCAGTGGACAGCATAGAGTATTTATTCCTCTTTGAGCAGGTAATGGAGTAGAACATGAGCCTTCTCCTTTTACTATTTCTTTGTTATGAGTGACCATTGATGGTGTTGATAATGACATCTAATTTATTGTCATGCAGTGATTCATTACTTTTTTTCTTTTTCTCTTTTTTTTGGTTGGATCATGTATGCTTTTGCCGAACAATCTGCAATCACAGCCTGTAATTTCTCACCAGCTGTGATTGCAATAAAATGGACTGCATAAAAAACATGACTAAGAGCACTGGCTGGAGTGCTGAGGGGGTAAAAGGCATCCAACATTGGCTTCGTTATAATTTTTTTTTCCTGGGGAATTCTATAAAAGAGTTATGGGATGAAATAAAACAGGGTGGGGTAGAAAGGATGAATGAGACGACTGAAGCTGTTACTGACAAAATTTACCTTCTTTGTGTTTTGTTCTCTGTCCTGGTTTTGGCTTGTGTGCTGCAGTGCCATGAGATGGTCATACGTGGTCAGCTGCCAGCCTGTGAAGAGGACCTGCAGGCATTAGCTGCCCTGAGGCTTCAGACCCTAATGGGGGACTTCAGCACACATGCCCCCTGCCCACCTTTGGACGAGCTTTTTCCAGGTCATATGCTTGAAACTCGGGTTCTCGTGTCACTTTCTGCAGCACCACAAGATGTGCCTCCGTGTCAGGTGGCTGCTCAGGGCTGTCCCACGACGCAGCGCTTCCACACGGGGCTCCTGGCAGGGACCCTGTGGAGCCACACAGCTACAGCGGTGCACAAGCAAAAAGTTGAGCAGGACATGCGTTTGCGGACCCGACTGAAGGAGGAGGCAGCAGCTGTCATGACATCCGTCTTGGAGCGTTGGAAAGGTCTGGCTGGCTACAGCCGCAGGGACAGTATGGCCGCCTACCTCACAATTGCACGCCAGTGGTCGGGCTTTGGATGCACTCTTTATGAAGTGGACTTTTATATTGTGAGTATTGTGTGGTTATACTTTCGTTTTATTGTCATTTTTCAAGGTTTTTCTTCCTCCCTCAAGGCTCAAGCCACTTAGATTGAGGTGAATGACTCTGAAGGGTGCTGATAATTGCTCGCTTCTTTCTGCCTGCAGAGTTCAACGGGGAGTTTTTCCCAGAAGCTATGGCTGGGTGTTGCTGCTACATCTGTATCCTTGTATAAGCAGGGAGAGTCAGAAGCCCTGGAGTCCTTCCCTTATGGCCAGATCTGTTCTTACGGTGTATCTGACAGCAACACCTTCAAGATCACAGCTGGGGACCGGGATCTGCTCTTTGAAACCACCAAGGTATAGACAGGGAGCAAAATTGTTCAGTTTAAGCTAAAATTGCTAAAAAAAAATAAATAAATAAATTCAAAATTGGAAAATCTGGGTCTGTGAGGGAAGAGTCATGGAGAAATAAATTAAGAGCCTCACCTTTAGATAACTTATTGAAACATGAGCTGGGTAGCAGCAAATAAACTTTGACTGTCAAATATTAAAAAGCACACAGCACTCAAATCTCTACAGTAGTGTTATAATGTCCTAAACTAACTGGTTCTAGTGCTGAGTTTGCCCTGTAAAACTGACTGTTAGTCCACAGTGTTAGCATCTTTGACAGTATTTTCACCCATGTATAGTGCCCCACCTCCCAGGATGACACATACAGGGTGAGGCTGAGGGGTGACTGGAAGGAAAATATTAATTGAAGCTGTTTCTGCTCTGAGCTTAGACATAATGTGCCTCCGCCGTAGTCAGGATTCAGTTTGTGTACAGTGCAGAGCCGAGTGGCCTTATCAACGTGCAGTTTTCTGCAGCGTAAGAGAAAGACGCACACTGTCTGCTCACGCTATCCCCCTCCTTCTGCCTCTTTGACCCGCTTTAAAAACCCTCATTAATTTGGTCTAAATAGAGAGCACACAACCTGCCCATATTCCCCAACAGATGGCAACCACCAAAAGTCTCACTTCCTGGCATTAGATGGTGTGGGGGTAAGTTTTATTGCAGCGGTTAGATTAAAATATTAGGCAAAACATTTCTCAGAAACATGGATGTACTTCCAACAGGCGTATTTTTTGTTTTATTTTTCTCCGTTGAGAACAAATCATCCCTTTCACTGGGCCGCTTTGCTTGCATCTTCCCACACAGAACACAAAAGCCTTCTGTGATCTCTCTTGAGGCACAAAAGTGACTTTTATTTATTTATTGAACACACAGTCAAATTGAAGTACGGCTCAGAAAGACTTCTACTTCATGAACTTAAGTCCTCATATCCCTCTGATATAAATGTGCAAGGCTTTCAGCCAATGGACACGGGGAAATAAAGGAAAGAGCAGATTTGCGGGCCGTGGCACATTATGGTTAGGGCTGGAGTTAGCTGCTGATTCCAGGGTTATAGTTGAAGAGCAGGTGACGTTAAAAAAACCCCAGAGACTATTTTATGCACAGACCATGTTAAGCCAAGAATCAGCAGGACTAGAATAAGGGTAATTGTTGGTGTTTGGTGGTTATGTCTTCTGAGGTCTGTTTAATGGAGAGGCACATGAACAAATTAACTCCTCCACAGTACCCTCCCTTTATTTTTCTGCAACAGCTGCTGGACAATGTGGTGTATGTCAAAGGGAAGAAATATCCACACACATTTAAGAGATGTGCATGTTCCCTTAAATCTGCCAAACATCGTGCTGTACGTCTGGAGGATCTAGTTTTTCTAGCAGCTGAATGACATCATCCTTATCCACCCTTCTGTGACAGCGCCAGACACTGAGACTGCCACCAATTTGACCTCTCTCTCTCTCTCTCTCTCTCTCTCTCCCTCTCCCTCTCCATCACAGCTGACTGAGATCATGCAGCTGATGAATGCTTATTTCAGTGCCATCCATCGGCAGCGAGGAAAAGGGGAAGATGCAGACATCACCATAACAGACAGCACAGAGGTGGGCTTCTGTCACCTGCGATCAGCGCCAACACCCACACTCCTGGAGCTGCCCTCACATCCCGTTTGAGAGGGACCCGTACCCTAACACTTACCCCCCAAACTCATCACCACAACCCCTCAGCCACCTCCTCCTCCATGTGGTCCCCCGTGAGGCCCGGGCCCAGTCCCCAAGACACACTGTGCCTTCTCCGCTGGGAATGGCGCAGCAGCCAAAACAAAGAGAGAGCTGTTTTCACTCCCCATCTTTGAAAATAAACCCTCACTGAGCCGAGGAGGAGGGGGAATGGGGTGAGGATGGGAAGGCAAGGGTTTCTGTTTTTGCAAGTGAAGCCAGAAACCCACAGAAACCAATACGGCTGCTGATGAGGTGTCAAACACCCCACCCCATTCTGTCACGCAATCTACTTGGTTACCCTAAATGGCAGTATCTCCCACTCCTCCCTCACCCCACCCTCCAAGACAATGTGAGATGTTAGCGTGAACCTTTGGAAAAGACAGTAGCCGAGAGCTGAGACTTATGGCAACAATAAGCTGTGGTACTCCCCTCATAACGGTATCGCTTAGAGTAAAGACACTACTTTGCCCTCTTTCTCTCTTGAAGTGTGCCATATTGTGTGCTGCCTTTTGTAGGAGGCAGTGATCCCTCACGCACTGCTGGCATAGTGCTGAGAATATTCAGTGACACACGACGGCTCCCTGTCTCTGCCGCACACACGCAAGCTCGCTCACCCTCTCTCGTGCGCCCCGCGCTGAAGCGTTCGTCAGAGACATTCGGTTTTCACAAGGTCCCGGCTGAGCTTGCGTTACCTGGAACCGTTGATGCAGTGAGCCATGTGAACTTGGAACTGGAAACAGATGTTGAACTCTGTGACTAAGTCACTTTGGCTGCCGCTGCCGTAAAACCTCTTACCTATGTGTGATATTCGATCAAGAAAACCATTTCCTCGATGACACATTTGGGATCTGGGTTAATTGTTTTTCACGGAAACCAAAGGATTTTGGAGCTGTTTCTACAGCGTCTCCACCAAATGCTCTGATTTGTCCTTTGTTGTGCTGCTTGTCTTGGCTTCAATCCTTGACATGAAATAAGTTAGATTAGATTATTTTTGCTTATGTTGGCAGGCATGCTGATGCAGCTGTATTCTGCCGAAAATGGGTGCTTTTTTTATTTTCACTCACTCACAATCACATAATAAATATATATGAAAAGACTAACTCAGCCCCAGTCAGCGATGTGGATCATGTAAGAACTGACTCGAGCAGCGCCCCGTCTTTAAAGAAACACTTTTCTAATCAGGCTATAGATGCTGTTGTAGTATTATTTATGCCAACTTTGCATTTTAACTGTCCTTCATGTCTTAATTTCAGACCCATGCGTATTTTCATATGAAGTTTTGCTTTAACCGGTCAGAGCCATACACGCGTTCGGCTTTGATCCTTAAAGCTGCTCCCTATGTGTACTTTTCATGTAGCTCCCTCTTTGTGTTCACTGATTATTCTTGTGAAGCCAAAGGTTCACCAAGTCGTGGGTTTGAGCACGGACCAAAGATGTGCTTACTTTAATAAGCTTTTACAACAAGAAATTAACCAAATGCAGACAGATTCCCTAATTTATATGCAACTTTTTCACTTGTATTAACATTTTCCTGCTCTATAACTTTTTAGTGTAGTATTTTTACAATGTAGGAATTTAAGACAATAGATGCTTTGTAAAGATAATAGTCCAGTACTGACTGCTACACTGCCCCATGCAATATAACCAGCCTCTAATTTGAATTGTTTTCTCACCATGGAAGGCCTTGACAAGTCATTGCACAGTCTGCCCTGTATCCTGCTCAGAGCAGGTCTTTGCTTTTTCTACTGCAGCTGCAGGCAGCTCCAAGCCACATGTATGAAAAGGAAAGAAAAAGAAAAAAAAAACTGTTTTTGCTTTGTATTAAGCTTGTTTGTATGCTGCATGGTACCTTTCTATTTGTGTATAGTTAATTGCACTATTTGTTTTTAACTAACTTGAGGGTGCAATAAAAAAAACTTTAAATACTGTATGTAATTAATAAAACCTAAATTTTATCCTATTGTCTTTGATACTATTATTCAGCCTCATCTTTCCTATTTTCTGTAGAGAAAACGTGCTTGGTGGGTGGTGCCCAGACTTGTGAAGCAGTGTTAAGACTATTGTTTCCTTGTAGCTTTGAGGAGGCAGCTCTGTGGCTAGTGCCAACCAGAAAGATCTGGTTAAGAAGAGGGGCTGGTAGAACAAGTAATATCAAGCGTCTTTGTCGCCCTGTGGTTGTGCCTTTAATTAGTCAGATGAACAGCCATCTGCAGTCCAGCTCCATTAACCTTTCAAACAACCATCTGAAGGCACGCCTGGTAAACACCTGAGACATTTTAGGCAGAAAATAAAATAATAGAAAATGTGTTTATTCATCAATTTCAAACAGGTCCAACAGGCAAAGCGACATGTATCATCAGTATATTCATTTTAGACAACACAGTGGACGCCAGTGAATCAGCTATTGGAGAATATTTACAGTCATAGAGGTGAAGTGTTAAAATTAGATGTATCCTTGTACGGCGTTCAACTGCGCAAACTATCATTTTTCTTAAGAGGACCCGTGCTGTTTTTATGACAGGTATTTTCACACCGTTTATGGCTCCAGTCCAACTTCAACTTGACATTCTTGTTGGTCATGAACAGTGATAACAAATGAGCACTGTGTGTGCAGCAGACAGACGGTTAGAAATTTCTGGAGTAACAGAGTCTACATGAATCCGCATGCTACTGCTTTCCGTCAGTCCTCTCTTACATATTCAAGGACATCTCACTGCCCACCAGGTGCACAAGAACTGAAGTGCTGTACTTTGTATAAAAATAGACCAAAACAAGGCAACAGGTTGATTGACACTGAGGATAACTTAATAAGCTTGGCTGCAAGAGACGAACTCTAGAAATAAAGAGGTGGATATATGTGTTTACAGATGCTTTGTGCAGGATTTTAAAGAATAAGTGCTCTTTCATTTCACAAAGCTGTTAAGTAGGGTTGAGAACAATTTCTGTAATCTGAGGGTTCAGAGTTTCCAGCATGTGACTCACTTTGTTTTGGTTAATATTAATGAAAGTCTCTAACTTGGAGACACAAACACTACGGTATTACATGTGAAAGCAAGCCAATAAATATTCTTTTTTTTTATTCAGAGAAGCGGCTATAGCCAAATAACTACTGTGACATCTACATGTAATAAAACAATTTTGGGGAGTCAAGAAGGGTCAAGGACTGAGAAATAAGTATATAACAAAAAGTCTGTTCACTGTTCCTGCGTACCCCAGGAAATATAGTCAGGCCGTGTTGCTGCGCTGTACTCGTCTACCAGCTGCTGGACAACTTCCCTTGAGTTGTCCAGCTCATCAAAGTTGTCCTTGAATATGTCCTCTTTGCGGAACTGCTCCAGGAAGGCCTCGCGCTTACGCAGTTTGTCGTACTGCCTGCATGTCCGCTCAAACAGCTGTGGGGCGGCAAAACAAAGTGACATCAGGTTTCAGGTTTATTCTGACTTCTTTAAAACAGTCACACTTTCTGTTTTGGTTCTTCACCTCAGTGCTACAGGAATGGAAAATGAATGAATTACTGAAACCTGGGGGAGTAATTTCCCCTTGCTTAAATTTAGGAGTTTGTTTAGTGAGAAAACAAAGCACTGTAATGAGACCACCAGTAAAGGCTTTCTAAATCATCTCAGATTAAGTAGTATAATGAAATGACATGGCTATAGTTTCTTTTAGTTTTACAACTTGTTTTAAACCAGTAAAAAGATGATGTAGTTTTGAGGAAATGTCTTCTTTGGCAGCATGATAATTCAAAATCTAATTTTTCTGGAATTTCCCATGAAGCTGCTGTGTTGTAGCAGCTCACTGCACATGCTCAAATATGAACAAAGTTCAGGTCTCAACTACATCACTGCATAAAAACACGCTGGAAGTGAACGTAACTGACCGCGCTGAGAGAAAGCAACTTTGCAAAAAGCACTTACAGAGGAGATGCTTGTGTGGTTGGCCATCATCAGGCCGCTGACTCGGTGAGCTGAGGGCAGGTACGGGGACTTTCTGGACAAAGCCACCTGGATGCTGGCAGGACCCCAGGGAATGAAACTGGCAAGTTTACGTTCCCGGATCCTTTGGAGGCTTTTATGCACCTACAGTCAAGAACCCATATGTTTGAATACAGACCTAACATTATTATGTTGGATCAGTTCATCACCTTAAACCTCAAACACTTAATGCACAATTGTACCTGCGTTGGGTCGACCTCCCCCTGGATGATGTTGAGGATAGCGATGTAGCAGTGGCTGGGCTGCCTCTCTCTTCCTGTGGACACCATCACATTCTTGGGTTGCAGGAGTCTCCTCATCACATCCAACACCGTGGTTTTCCTCACACTAGCAACCTGAGAAACAGTAGGGTGATTGATTTCAAATGCAACACCGTTGGGATTACTTTCTAATCTCACACATTGCAAAAGGACACAACTCACCGACTGGTCAGTAGTGAGAGGTGTGTATCCAGTCATAAGGAAGTGGAGACGGGGTGTAGGGATAAGCGATGCAATCAGGCCAATAAGGTCATTGTTCATATAGCCTGGGTAGCGCAGAGTGGTTGTGCTTGCAGACATAATGGTGGAAACCTGCATGTATGAATGTTCAAGCAGACATGGATGACTTCAGTTCACTGGAAATTTTGTTTCTGCACTACATGTCCAACAACTGTGTTACAGCTGATCAGCTTTAGTGAAAAAACAGTTTTGTTTTCATCTTCCTACAAAATAATATTAAAAAGAAATTTGTGTATGAACCCCCAAGCTGAGGCTTTTCTTTTCTTTTCTTTTTTTGTTGGCCATACTATTTGTCTCTAAGAAGAGCAAGCCCAACTTCAAAACCTCTAAGTGTGGTTCAAGTCAAGCAAGTTAAACTGTTTGGAAAGTGCAGCCAAGTGCGGTTCAAGAAACCTGAAATCCATTTTAAAGTTCAGCCAACTTGTCAAACTAGTTTGTGAATCGTGTAATTCTGTATTGGGTGCAACGTCTTGTGCAGCCTGTTTCAACATTTGTCTTTGTTCAAATACAGCATGGAAGACTGCAAACTACACCTATTACTAAGACCTGCTGACTGACAAAAACAGAAGCTGCGGCTATAACACAGAGTTATATCACTCACTCACCAGCTGATTGATCTGGGAGAACGAGGGGTTCTGGATATGCAGCCTGTCTGTGGCGATACGATTTAGAGCGGTGTTATCCAAAACCACCTAACGCAGACACACAGACACACACACAGGGCAAATGATTAGACAGACGAAAAGAGGAAAAACGGGGGAGAGGGAAAAGCTCTCCCGCAAAACAGCACAGTGAAAGTCAATACACTGCTACAATGTTAAAGAAAGAGTGAGAGGGTATCGCAGTAATGACGCAGTAAAGGAACCTCTTAAGAAGCAATACAGTGTGCTGTTGTTAGAGGAGTTGAATATAAAAGACACACTGTACAGTCTCAACAGGGGGACCAATTCTTAGGCAGATTCTATTAGCTCTCCGGCTAATTTAATCAACATGGGGGCCTTATGCAAGACCCTGAAGGAAGTAGGTATTAAAGAGGAAACACCATTAGACTGTCAGAGCATCTCAGACTAATACAATCACCAATTCAGGACTCAGATTTAATAAGTTCAATATTAGATAGCATTTGTTAGGCCTCAAGGTTGGCACTCCAGTTTGCTTCTTTATTAGTCTGCTAGACAAGTAGTAATGCAGCCTCACGAGCAGATTTTCAACAAAGGAACTGAGAAGAGTTCAAGGGGGTAGGGGGCAGTCTATATCTGCCAGTAGCATCATAAAACAAGATTGTGCATTTTAAAATACAAACAAAATGCCATAAAAAGGTGCATCAAAGGCACCGTTAGACTCAGCTGTAGTACGGGCAAGTATGATATAATTTAAATGACTTTGAAGGACAACTTACAACAGGGTAGTCACACCGGGAAAAAAAACCTGCCATTTTTATACTTATGATATAAACGGTGTACCCTGCCTCTCGCCCTATGTCAGCTGGGATAGGCTCCAGCCCCCCCCAACCCTGAACAGGATAAGTGGAAGTGAATGGATGGATGGATGGATGATATAAATGGGAGGGGGAGTGTCACATTGACAAGTCAAAATAATCTATGCAAAACATACCTTTAAGAAAAATTTCCAGCGGTTAACAAATGTTTGAGTTACTGCTGCCCACCTATCAGCTTGAAGCAGCTTGGCCATTCTCCTCTGACCCATCTAGCACCAAGAGCAACGCCATATTCAAAGTCACATAAAATCACCTCTCTTCCCGGTTCTGATGCTCAGTTTGAACTTCTGCAGGTCTTCTTGACCATGTCTACATACCTAAATGCACTGAGTTGCTGCCATGTTATTGGCTGATTAGATATCTGTGTTTACGAGCAGGTAAACAGGTGTACCTAATGAAATGGTCAGTGAGTGTATGTACTAGTACGTGCTTCCTAGATTTTGACTCCTGGCAATAGCGTCAGAGCACATGAAGCCAAATCTATTTAACTCTGACGTCACATTAATATTCTTCCTGGAAAAAAAAAATCTTTGTTTCCCATTTTGGCTCACAGTGAAACAGTTGAACAATTTGGTTCATTTTCACTTTGTTTTGAATGGCACAGTTACAAGTTAACCAGGGCTTTCCTAAAGTGCAGCTTCGCATGCCATCTTATGAGACTATTTAGCGCCACGGCTGTGTAATGATGCCGAGAAAGCAATGGGATTAATTAGTATTCATCACTTTAAAATGCTGCTGCTCACCACGCAGTCTGCATTCTGGGTGAGCCTCTTTAGCGTCAGCAGCGAGTTGTACGGTTGAACAACCACATCACTCATCTCATCCTGGTTTGGGAAGACAGAGTAAGTCTGTACCAGCTTCTTTGGGTATCTGGGGGACAGAAATGATACATTATTCATTCATACTATATCACAAGAAAAAAGAAAATGAAAGTGATCGAGTTGAATGCTTGCATGTCAACCTGTCATTGAGCCTCTCCAGGAGATACGATCCCAGCCCCGAGCCCGTGCCCCCAGCAATCGAGTGACACAGGACAAATCCCTACAAAGGCAAAGGGTTACTCAATACCTGCAATTTCAAGCTACAGTGTGTGCCACACGTGTGAAGCTTACTGTGAACTCTTCTGAAGCAGAACGCTAAATGTGTGTGCGTGTGCAAACACTTCTCTGCCTAGGCAGTTATATAAATGGGAATTCAGCCCCACCTCACAAATAGGCTCCCTCGCCCCCCCCAAGACAGCCCAGTAATACCTGCCTTCTACACTTGCCCGGCTATTATCACCAGACATACTGCACGCCACACCCTGCCAACATACACATGCCCACGGCAGCCCAGCCCACGTTCCTATCCAGTGCACACACTAAATAATAATGTGGGGTCATAATGTGAATGAGTTACAGAAATTGCAGACCTTCGAAGGAAATGCGAGTGTTATTTTATGGGAGGCTGGCAGCTGAAGAAAGTTCACTGAAAAAGAAAAAAAGAAAAGCTAAGAATAATAGTGAGGCATGGCTCAGGCTGTGCTGGTTTTAAGATGACAGGCTCTGGCACCATTTTAGCATGCCGTTTCTATCAAGTCATTCATTTCTACGTGCATTTTACCACAACAAAAACACAATAGTGTCCCTTAAAGCCTGAGAGAACTCATGCCTGAGTAAAATCAACTATTCCATAACACTATTCAGCTTCACCTCCAAAAAGTCACTGAAAAGAAACACAAATCAACCCCAGAGACACCAAAACTGACCACATGACCACAAAGAGAGACGAAATGATCACCGAGATGTAAAATGACAACAAAGAGACACACAGACACCAACTGCTCCACTACAAAGAGACACAAAATGACCACAGAGAGACACAAAATGATGACAAAAACATTACCAGAAAACCAGAAATGATCACAAAGAGACAAATGGGATTGCAGCATGACCACAAAACTACACGGAAACACAGAACAAGGCCTAAATCTGTTCATAGGTTTAGACAGAAAATCCCTGTAACTTCTACATGTTTAAACTAAAGTAATCCCTCCCATTAACAACAAATACCTGATACTTTAATGCGTAAATAAGGTTTAGGTTTCATTTGCAAGCTGCTCTTAAAATGCAATATTTCTACACACAACCATATCAATTTACCCTTAAATCAATTTTAAAAATTCCACACTGCCACAACCTCAATCACTCCAGCCCTCTGGGACAGTCGCTATGTGATAAATGATAAACTTGCCTCCAGACTGTCACTGCCATCTGCCTCTCTGTCAATGATGTCGAAGATGTCCTCTTGAATTTTTTTGCCCTACAGGTCAAGAAGTCAGAGCAGATTTTTAGATGCATTAATATCATTTTTTGTTTTGTTTTGTTTTTTTTAGATTAATGGGACAAGGCTGAAAAAAGGAATGGCTTATATCTGGTGATCACCTGTGCATAGCCACTAGCCCAGTTGTTCCCAGCACCACCACCGTGCTCAGACAGGTAGATGTTCTCTGGGTTGTACAGGTTTGCATACGGGGAGTTGAGGATGGAGTGGATCACACGGGGCTCCAAGTCGAGGAGAACTGCACGAGGGATGTAGTGCTCGTCGTCAGCCTGAGATGTTTTATCAACAACCAGTGGTTAGATGAAGACACTGCACAGTCTTAAGCTTGTTGTGTCTCTGCAGGGTCTTGATTTCAGTTTACGATACAAGCATGCCATCTAGTGGCAAATATTGTGGTTGCACTTCAGCTGCACATAAGCACCATCAGATAGAGGCTGGATATACTGTATACTCTGCAGTGCAGAAAATATAGGCCAACTTTAACTCGTAGCAAGACAGATTATGCGCTGTGAAGCAGAATACTTCTGCTCCGGTTACCTGATAGAAGAAGACATCCTTTCTGTCGGTGCCTTCTGTGGCAAACTCCTCAACAATCCCCTCAGGACTGATGCCATGCTCTGCACACAGCTGCTTCCAAAACTCAAACCCGACTGAGAAACAGGAAGGCCAGACAAGTAAACAAAACATGTTCATTTTGATTACTTAAATTCGTGCAACTTCAGTCTAAGTACAGATGCCAGTTACCGTACAATGCATCTTAATAACACAAAGGCAAGCTAATGGTAACTTGTACTCTATGACATTATACTTATAGACACCATCAGCCATAGCTCAGCTAGGACGCAAGGTCGTTGTTTCTGGTGTATTTAAAGTTAGCTCGACTTATTATTAGCAGTTAGCTTGTGTCGTTACACAGCAGAGTGTATGACAATCTGGTGACATCTCCCACAGCTAACAATAAAAAAGGCTGTAGCGGTTTTAACGTCATCAACGTCTTCGCACATACTCTGGTTTCCGCATTGTCCAAGCTGAAGCGTTATGATTTCCCGCGGCATGTTCCGTCTTCAGTCGCTCCTTATTTAGCTAGCCCTGGTAGTCTGTCTGCTAGCTAAATAATAGAAGAAAATAGCCACTGCTCTCACACCGCTTCACCTCCTGCCCGCTCCTTCCCGCTTGGTCCTACGGTGACGCTTGAAGCACACTTCTTCTATTGTTGGTTAGGACACAGCAAAGCAACTGTAAATGTGTGCTGCCACCGTCCGTATCGGAGTATGTAGCGCAGTAAGGGACCATAAAAGCGAGTGTAACCTTAGTTATGGCACATATTTATTTTTGGTCACATTTAATTTGTGTGGTTTAGAATATACATTTGTGTTGCATATTAAGTTTCGAAATAGTCATGATTTTACCTAATTGAGTTTATTATATAATTAATTATCATGTGCCTCATCTTATAATTATATGTGTAAAATTTAAGTTAGTTATTATTGAACCTTGTGACAAGTAATTTTAGTTCCTACCTTGTACTGTTTACGGTGGGACTGTTTTTGGTGGAACATGTGTTCTTCCCGTGTTGTGTGCGTCGGAGTGACGACAGAGTAAAAGTTGAGATCACACTGTCCTGCCGAGTTGGTGTTTATTATTAGAAGATTATATATTTTTTTAGGATTAATTGTAACCCGACATACACCCACCGCCCGAGAAGGAGAGAGACCGGAGAACGCTACCTCAACCAGAAAACAGGGTTACACGAGTATTCCGGCATGATATTCTAATGCGTCGCTTCAACGGGCTAAAAACAACATAAACACCACGAAGAAATCCTAACTTAGCTCTTATTCGTATTCTTCCGGCTGCTCCCTTTAGGGGTCACCACAGCTGATCATCTTCCTCCATCTCAACCTATCCCTAGCATCTTCTTCTGTCACACTAATCTGTCCATTGCTTTGGATGATTGACCCCGGGTATTTCAACTCATCTACCTTCACACTCTGCTCCTTGTAGCTTCACTGTTTCACCTGTCCCCCTCTCATTCATACATATGTATTTTTTCTTGCTTCTACTGACTTTAATTCCTATTCTCTCCAGCCCATACCTCCACCTTTTCAGGTATGCTTTCGCTTTTCCCTCCAATTAAGAGGAGCTGGCGAAATGTCAAAAAAGTAACTTAAAGGGACAAATTGTCTTATATTTTTGACGTCAAATCGCGACCGGAAGTAGGGGCGGGGCCGGGAGTTTTATTTTGGCGAGCCTCTTGTTTCGGGTGCATCGCGTTATGTTTTTCTTCCTTTGTCTTCGTTTTCCCTGATGAGTTTCAGCTGTGTTCCTTGGTGTGTCTGATCTAGCCCCGTTTACCTGTCTGTCTGAGTCTGTCTCTGTTCTTTGTTGTGCCTTTCCCACTTGATAGTGTGTATTCCCTGTTCTACATCTTCTTGTGATCCCAAGTTAGATTATCAGTTCCAGCTCAGCTGATGCCTTTGTTTGTATCTTTGATGAAAATGTTCCTTAACCCATATATGCATAAGTGGGTCAAAAATGACCCAGTAAAGTCATTTTCTTGCAACATCTTCATAATGTAAAGGTGTAATTTCATATTCCTCAAAAAAACATGTTAGTGATTTCACGCCATTTAAATTTTTAACTTTTTATACATTTTACAAAATTGTGGTTTTTGTATTACTACCCCAAGTTTCCATAACATTAATTTCCTTTATGATTTCATGGGAACCATTTATTCTTATCAATTGTGACTGTTAAGAATATATATATTTTTGGACCATGCCAAACAAATCTGCCAAATATGGCCTAAAAATCATCTGGGTTTATGATGCATGCATCTCCTATGCAATAGATGGAATGATTTACACAGGGAGAAAACCAGGGGAAGACATGGTGCAATATACTTGACATCACCATCCTGAATGCCTACACCTTTTTTCATAGCTCAGCACCTTGAATTCAAGAGTGGTATCACCATTACACAACGACTCTTCCTCACAGAGCTCTCACAGGAGCTCGTCACATGACATGTGAGAAGTCATCCGGAGGGTTTCTCCCCGCTGCAAACCCCAATCCATCTATTGCTATTGTGTAATTTTTTTTTTCCATTTCCAATGTTGAGAATGTTTTAAAAACATCAAAAATGTATAAAAAGTGAGAATAAACTAAATTTCAAACATGAAATCATTCATGTGTGTTCCCAAATATAATACAAAAGATTATTCTTAACCACAGTGACAAAAGTGGCATTTTTGACCCACTTATGTAAGGTCCAGTCACTTGTGCGTCCAAGGCAGGGGTATTCAAGTAAAATTTAAAGAGGTCCCAACAGACAAAATTTCATGAGGCCATAGTCTGGAAGTCCAACTATTTAATGTGATATATATATATATATATATATATATATATATATATATATATATATATATATATATATATATATATATATATATATATATATATATATATATATATATAGTTTGGGATTTTACATTATAGTTTAGTTTTTGTTAGTTTTCAGAGTGGTTTTGTTTGTTTTTATTAGTTTTTATTTTTGTTTCATGCTTAGTTTTAGTTTAGTTTTCGTTAGATTAGATTTCTTGTCCTGTTGGACCTCAGTGCAGCTTTTGATATGGTTGACCATAACATTTTATTACAGAGATTAGAGCATGCCATAGGTATTAAAGGTACTGCACTGCAGTGGTTTGAATCATATTTACCCAATTTGTTCATGTAAATGGGGAGTCTTCTTCACACACTAAGGTTAATAATGGAGTTCCACAGGGTTCTGTGCTAGGACCAATTCTATTTACATTGTACATGCTTCCCTTAGGCAGTATTATTAGAAAGCATTGTGTAAATTTTCATTGTTATGCAGATGATACTCAGCTTTATCTATCCATGAAGCCAGATGACACACATCAATTAGTTAAACTGTAGGAATGTCTTAAAGACATTAAGGCCTGGATGACCTCTAATTTCCTGCTTCTAAATTCAGATAAAACTGAAGTTAAGTTCTTGTACTCGGCCCCACAAATCTTAGAAACAAAGTGTGTCAAACCAGATGTTTACTCTGGCTTGCATTACCTTGGCCTCCAGTAACACTGTGAGTCATTTTTGACCAGGATATGTCCTTCAATGCGCATATTAAACAAGTATGTAGGACCACTTTTTTGCAGTTGCGCAGTATTTCTAAAATTGGAAACATCTTGTGTCAGAGTGATGCTAAAAAGTTAATCCATGCATTTATTACTTCTAGGCTGGATTATTGTAATTCATTATTATAATGCACCATAATGCACTGTTTCTTTTCATTCATCTTATTTACTTATTTATACTCCACTCTGTATTTAATCATTAATTATTATTAATCTCTGGCTCTCTTCCACAACATGTCTTTTGTCCTGTCTCTCTCCCTTCAGATGACTGCCCCTCCCTAAGCCTGGTTCTGCTGGAGGTTTCTTCCTGTTAAAAGGGAGTTTTTCCTTCCCACTGTGGCCAAGTGCTTGCTCATAGGGGATCGTTATGACTGCTGGGTTTTCTCTGTATTATTGTAGGGTCTTTACCCACAATACAAAGTGCCTTGAGGCGACTGTTTGTTGTGATTTGGCGCTATATAAATAAAATTGAATTGAATTATTATTCCTGATCGTTATTATCTGACTGATAAATTCAAACACTGCAGCAAAAAGTAGCCGGAAACGCACAAGGACTGAACAGGTTAATCACAAGGTTGTGGGCTGTGTGGACCTGAGGAGTAGTCACATTTCTCCAGAGGTGCACGCCAGGTGACGTCGTGGGATCAGAGCGGTTTGTGGAGCCGTTGTGCGCTTCTCAGGTGGACTTTGATGTTGGTGGTTTTCCGCTTGAGAAGTGCTCCGCACATGTTTTCATCATCCACAACAAGACACTCGCTTCTATCTGTCTCGCTATCATACTCAAAGAAACCCCTTTATGGGACTCTGCCGCTTTCTTGGCAGACCGCTGCTAATACCTTGCGGACCAGCGCGGTGACACACACACACACACACACACACACACACACACACACACACACACACACACACACACACACAGACAACTGCAGTGCTCACAGCTTAAACTGCTAGAGCGGAAAAAAATGATTTCATATCAGTCCACAAGGGTTTTAAATAAAACAAAGGTCATTTTATCTATAATTTCAGTTAGTTTTAGTTAGTTTTGTAAACTCACAATACAGTTTTAGTTAGTTATCGTTTTTTCCTTTTAATTATAGTTTTTATTTATTTCAGTTAATGAAAAAAAAATGTAATTTCAGTTTTCGTTAACTATAATAACCCTGTTTGTTACAAAGTTGTTACAATGTTACCCGCAGGCAGGAACCAGCTTGGTGGTATCAGGTGGCATGGCCAAACTCACATGCAATTGGTCAGTGGGTTTCCCTGGATGCTTCAAAGAACAGGCCCACAATAACTGAAAGTACCCCCAGCCCAATTTTTTTGTAATTTTAAGAACAGTCAAAAGATCTGCACCTGGTGACCTGAGAGGTCTAATCGGGTTATACACAGTGAGCAAGTCGGAGATGTACCGGGGGCCAAACTATTGAGAGCTTTATGAACTAAATGAAGCATTTTAAAGGTAACTTTATTTTGAACTGATGGATCTAAGTTATTTTGCCCAAGTACCGGCATGAATACATGTGAGAAAAATGGTCTGTAAAGAACTGCTGATAATATTTACTAAGTGATTAATTAAACAATGAAATACAGGTTTGCACAGCTTGATGGGGGATGGGGATCAAGTAAAGAGGTGCAAGACTTTAACTGATGAATAATCCATTCTTTTTCTAATTATTATTATTATTATTATTATTATTTCTTTTAATTGCCTCTATGGTTGTTCCTGAGTGTGACCACGGGGAGCCTGTACATGTTAGATAAACCCACCGTCTCTACGAGACAAAATACAGTAGCTTACTAAACCTTCAGGTATACAGTTACATTTAGGTTATTTAGACAGGACAGTTAGGTTATTTTTAATAACAATCAATTTTAATTAATAGGTCACAACTACTGAATTGTATGAGATGACTGTATTATTTTAACCGACAAAGGAGATGTGCTCGTGGATGTCTTAATCGAAAACGGGCCAGGTTTTCGATTAAGTGGTGTCGAAAATTACAGCCCGACTGGCTCTTTACTTTGGACACGAAGCAAAACAAGAAAAATATCCCTACTAAACCTGAATGCACCATGACGCAGGGCCCAAGCTGACTCTGATTGGGTCGCTGAGGGCTCAGAAAAAGAGGTGACGCCATATTGTAAGCTCCCGAAACAAGCGCCGCATTTCTGCCAAAAAATGACAAAATAGTAAGTGTCAGCGTCTTCTTAAGCCTTTATACCTTTGCTTTGATATGATATTTCACTTTAATATAATCAGATGCGTGCTATTAGATTGTAATCAAGTGGTTCAGCTGGCGTCACTTGCTTTTAGCTTAAAAATCCGTTAGCATAGTTGTCAGTGGAGCGGCGCTGTGGTGCCCCTCATGAAGCTGTTTACATGGTTCCACTTATCTGAAGTCTTTATGTTACAGGCTTACTTTGTCGACAGTAGGACGCTAAGATGGCTCACAGTGGAGCAATGCAAGAGTCAGCTGTGGGGGATTGCTCTGCCAAGCAGGGGTCTAATGTCTGCCTTCGAAGTCGTTCAAGCTCCAGCGAGAGAGACGGTCAGGTACGGGCTGTCAAAGCTGCACTTCAGTCGAGGCTGGGGCCCTATGAGCCCGTCCTGACCTACCTGCAGTCTGTCCTGGTGTGGGAAAAACCCTTTCAGTGTGTCCTTCTCTACGTTGTGGTAAACATTGTGTTCTGGTAAGTTTGAGCGTATTTTAGTTTGTGATTGAGTTATGTTTCCTCAGTGTACATGTGTTACAACCGTTAATAGTCCCACAAGACCAACAGGTAAGACAGGTGACTGGAAGCAGACGGTGCTTTTGAACAATGCAAATGTTTCACCTGTCAGCTCAAGATAAGACAGATGGCTGAGTGGTGGTACTATTTTTGTGCACACTCTGCAGGGACTTTTAACTCAATTTTAATGCTCCAAACTGTTTTTTTTGTTGTTTTTTTTTAAACCTGGAAACCAGTGTACTCCTGTTTTTTTTTGTGTGTGTGTGTGTATGTGTTTTTTTGTTTTTGTTTACCAGTTTCATTGTTAGACTTTATATTGTATCAGAGATGGGGGGGGGGGTCTCACTATATGCATGTTGCTTTGATATATTAAAGTCAATTTACTTAATTTACTTATGTAATTAGGTCATTACCCAAAAGTTAGTCTTTTCACTTAAACATTAGCAATTTCACAGTATCTGAGTGACTCAGTGAGCCAAATTGTGGCTTAATTAGGTGACCTGGATATTGCTCGCTGCACGGGAAGGATCATTGACCTGGGACATGGAGAGAGAGCCTGGCCAGCGGGCCTGATTGCAGAGCTCTGGCATTCAGCCTCAATTCGATTAGACCACCAAGCATTTCAAAGTGTGTGTGTGTGTGTGTTCAGCGTACACTTGGCGGTGCAGGCCAGTTTCAGCCTAAAGCGATGCAGCCATAACCCCAAAGTGACTGAAAGTAGACCTTATATGGGGAGAAAATAAGGACATCATGTCTTACAGCAGGACAATGAAGTTATGCTGATTTTTAAATCTGTTTTGTACATACAGGTGCACAATGACAAACTCTAAAATCAGTGCTGAGGAGTTAAAGTATTTATCTTCTCATTTTGCTGTGACTCAGCTTTCCACAAATGTTTCCACATTGTTTTTGTTACTGTCGCTCTAAATTACAGCACTAACCCAAATACTGACAGCTCCTGTTCTGCCAGCAAATTCTTTGTTAGGTTAATCTCTAACTGGTGATTGGCAGAATCCTGTAGCATTGTTGTGCCCATTACAATTTCAAGTCTTGTGATCTGAAAATGGATCAGCAGTTGGATATTTAGTTGTTGAGTCCCCTGGCAGTGAAATTAAATTGTGCCCAAGACAAAAAAAAAGAAGGAAAATACCTTAAAGCTTATATAAATTTTGGCCAGAGTTTTACAGCCTGAAGATGTTATTGTGTGAGATTAATATCACATATTCAAATCACTTACATTTTTATTAATATTACAGCAGTGCCACCAGTTTTAAAGAATCAAATGCTCTAAGTTACTGCCAACCTTGTTAAATTAAATGGGTGTAAGACACGTCAGAGAGTGGAGTAACTTCCTCTTTATTTTTGACGAAATGAAATGGAATTCACTCGAGGCATTATGCAGTTTAATTAATTCTGCACTAACTTTTTAATTATATAACTCTGATTGTTTATGCCTGGGAAAACAGGAAATGGATGTGCTGTCTCTTAATGTGTTTTCTGTGGTTCATTCCCTGCCAGGTTCTTCGCTTTGACCTCACTGCGCCTGCTGTTCTTGCTGGCTTCAGGCCTGGCTGTGCTCCTCTGTGTTGATACCTGGAGAAATAAGATCTGGCCAGAGATTAGAGGTGCAAAATTTTGTCTCACTGGGGGCTTTGTATACTTAAGAGACTGCAGCATGTTCTTTATTTTCATTTTTCCCACTCTTGGAATGTCATAGATGGTATAAATTGCACCTGAATCAGTCCCTAGTGGACTGTGGCTGTAGCAGATGTACTTCTGTTACCAGAATAAATATATCATCCGTCAGCAGCCTTGCACTCTGGACTTTGCAAGTGATCCGTGTTATTCATGGAACAGTTACTCTTACACAGTTGTTTTCAAAATCCTGAGGACGCTGTAGATGAAAGTCAAGCAAATAACGTGTACATAATGTTAATGTCAAAGTGACGAATGTCCTCTCCCTCCACAGTTAGAAGGCTGGATGAATCAGAAAATGAGAGGTTTGTAGCCACAGTTTTTGTTGACGCTAATTGCCCAGCTTTAGTTGTATAATAAGGAGGTGAAGTTTAAAATATTGTGTCTTTGTGTAGCTGGGGTCTGGTGCATCCTGGCATCCTTAGTGTGCCCGAAGTGTGCCATCATGTTGCTGAGGCCTGGGTCAGTGGAGTGGTTCTCAAATCCAGTATTGTGCAGTACAAGCGACAAAATCCTGGCACAGTGAGGACTACACACAATAACACAATAACATATTGTTGTATCATAACTGTGTATCTGTGGCTTTAAGTTATGGAAAGATCTGTTTGAGTTACCTGTGAGCTTTTTCTACCCTTTTTTCTTCGCTGGTTCATTAACGGCTCAGTCACACTAGAGTAAAAATATGACACAACCTCCGTGGGACTTGGGGAAAAATTGGCGATTGACCAGTGACGGCATTGAATTTTTTCACATTGGTTGACCATTGAGCAGCCCTCGACCTCTGGGTGACAATTTTCAATCACAAGGCAATTCCACAGGTTGCCTTTCTCTGAACCATCACAGTCTGAGTCATACTGACTTAAGTCACTCTCAGACACATTGGCAAATGTTTGCAAATAATTGCTGTCTAATTTATAAATGCAGACAGACTGCCAACACATTGCAGTCAGTTGGAGTCAGTCTGTGGTGAGCAAAGCAGAGTTGCTGAGCCTCTGCCATTTTGCAGTTGAATCACAGTTAAATCTACAAGAGGCAACTATGTCACTATTTGTAGAAGAATTTCAGGTTTAAATCTATGAGGTTCTGGCTGGACTCTGAATGTAAGTAGATGCCAACAGATTTGCAAACTTTTGCCATATCACAGACAGGTTACATGTAATTGCCAACCTGATCCCATTCAGTTGCAAACTGATTGCAAACTGACTCCCTCTTATTGCTTTTTTTTTTCCTTGACATGATCACTAAAGTCACTTTAAAGAAAATAACTAAGTGACCTCATCTGTGTCTTCAAAGCAACTATTTAAAAGGCAATGAAATGGTACAAGGTTGCAGTACTTTTGGTCGTGCCGTGGACTCAAACCACTTTTTCCCCTAGTGTGACTGTAGCCTATGCTGTGGATAAATGCACCATAGGCAACGTGATGGTGGTGCTGACTGTTTTATGTGTGTGTGTGTTTTTTTGTTTGTTTTTCCTTCAGTTTTGCATCCTGACCTGTGGAGTGTTCACCTGTTTGGCTGTCATTGGACGCTACATTCCTGGATTGGTGCTCTCCTACTCTGCTTGTGAGTAGTTTAACCAGTCCTAATTACAAATCCATGCCTCTTCACAGGACTGTGTTGGCAGGGAAACTCAGCCTGACTAGTCTAATTAAAAATGCATGTGCGGTGAAACCAGATCTGTGGGGCCTCAGGACCAGGGCCTGGTCTGTGAGGTGATTAAAATGTGGATGAGCCAGACATGGAAGGGAGCCAGGCAAGAAAACTAAGGAGGTCAGAAAGAGACCAAGCTAATCTCATAACCTTCAGCCAGTGTAGGCTCTAGAGCTGGGCAAGGAGGACCCATCAAGCCCTCTGCTCTGACGTCTGAAACAATCCACAGCAGCTTATACTCTACATTTTAACTCTGCTCCCTGTGCCTCAGTTTGTCTTTATTACTAATAAAGCTAACAGGAATGTGGCTGTCTGTTTGTATTGAAATATAACACTCCAATAGCATGCAAAATATCCTCCTTCTCTGTATTAACTAGTATTCTCTCTGTCCTTCCTCTAGTGTTAGCTACTCTCCTGGCTCCTCTGGCAGCCTATCACAGGGTTTTTCAGCATGTTGGGGTGAAGCTGGAACCAGTCCTGCAGCGGCTGGACTTCAGTGTTCGTGGGTACATGATGTCAAAGCCCATTGATAATCAGTGTAAGTTGTAAATTCACTTATATTTTGTTTTATTCATTTATATATATTTTATACTTGACCTGGTAGCTAGCAAATCAGTTGGACTTTACAAAAAGTTTTTCTGAGATTAAACCTTTAAGACAAAAAAAAGTACAAAAATCAGAGTAGAAATGATAGATTTAAAAAAAAAAGCGTCTTTTCCCATATTTCTGTGTTTACTGACGAATCCGATAGTCAGCTCTAATTTTAAGACTGAGCTGAAATTGACATGTCACAGACTGTTTCAGCATCTCTAAAACCAGCTGTCCTACATGCGCTGTAAACTTTACAGTTAAAATGACTTAATTATTTATTGTCTTGGTCACTCCACTCTGCAGTCCTGCGAAGACCTATACACGGTGCAGCCTCAGGGGAAGCCAGCGACAGTGAGGAGGAGTTGGCTGCTTTCTGCCCGACAGTAAGACTGTTTGACTTCTAAAGCCTCTTAATGCTTTCATCAACACGTCATCTTACTACGCCTACTTTCCTATTGTTTATTGTCAGAGACACCTGACATATTGTCACGTTTATATATCAGAAACAATTTCATACCTGAAATTTGTCTTCAGATGCCTTTTTGTTTGTTTGTTTTTGGTTTATTTTCACTAACTTAAATGTTTTCTTCATATTGTGGTCTAGTCATTATGACAACATGCTTCACCCAAAGCTTCCTAAACCAGAAGTTAGCTTTTACTTAACAAGTGTGCATAATGTATAATGTTAAAGCTAGTCTAACACATTTATAGTCTGTCCATTTTCTTTTTACGCTTAAGAGATCATGAGCTGTGCTTGCACAACGGTGTGGGTGAGAAACTTAAAAAATGAAAGTGCAGATGAAACAGTCACTGTACCTGCTGCTTTTTCAGCACACTGTTGGCTACAGCAGCATGTCAGCACCATTTCCTGTTGAGGTTAGGCACAATATGTGACCTTCCTGTTTGATTTTGTCTTAATGTGTGTTTGTGGTGAAGCCTGCAGAATGTATAAGGGTGAGAAAACAAGCAAAGAGTCAAACTAAAAATATTTTTTTATGGTAGAATATATGGCCAGTTGACTGGCATCTAAAAAGATGCACCTCAGAACAGATTGAACCATTTCATTTTCTCTCCCTTAGTTTGATGACGCTGTGGTTGCAAAGGAGCTTGCATTGACGGACTCTGAGCATTCTGATGCTGAGGTTTCTTATACTGACAACGGAACATTTAACCTATCACGTGGCCAGACCCCACTGACAGAAGGCTCTGAGGGTAAGCATGCAGGAATGACAGATTTCTTACCTTTGTTTCCTGGTTATGTCACGCTTCTGACTTCGTCCCTGTCTGTAATCCGGTTAGATTTTGACAGGCATAGTGATGCTGAAGAATCCTTTGCCCAAGACCTCCCAGACTTCCCCTCCATCAACCCTGATGCCACTCTGATGGATGATGACGATGACACGAGCATTGGGCTCCCTAGCCTGGGTCCATCTGGGCTAGCTAGTCACCGGGCTTCAGTGCTGGATGTGGATGGTCATCTGGACTCGGACCAGGAGGATCTGGATGCTGAACTTTCTCTCAGCGGCCTGCCAATTGCCTCTAATATCACTGGAGACTTGGCTGGAGTCATTGCCAGCAACATGATCCAGGTGGCGCTGGCCGGGGCGATACAACCTCGTCCTCCTGCTGCCCAGCGCAGAGAAGGTCCCCCCAGGGCTGGGGCCCACCGAAGCTATCGCAAGCAGTCCAGTTCCGAGCTGGACACAGACTTGGACGGAGAGGATTTTGAAATGCTTGATCAGTCTGAACTAAACCAGCTGGATCCCCTTGGTGAAGGTGGGGGCACTAGACGGGGAGAGAACCAGGGTCCTAACTTCTTGTCTAGCCTGCTTGGTAAACCACAGTAAGGTGTGTGTGTGTGTGTGCTGCTGCGAGTGTGTGTCTGTGTCCACAGCGTGAATACACGTTGATGAAGTGTGTATGTATATGTGAGAGATGATTTTAGGTTCCAGCAGCCCTGCTCCTGATAGTATCAGTTTATCACTGTGAAGTACTTCATATTTTTTATCTTTTCAAACTCTCTTCGCTGTACTTTGAAAATCCGATCATCCAGAAATCTTTTACTTCGTAGGCTGAGCAATAGGTAACACAGCAACAGAAATAAAACACATTCACACATTAAACCAGCATTAATGAGCCTTTTTGCAGTCTTGTAACTTTACACATCCCTAAGTTACAAGGGTACTTGTTGGTTACTTTAAATGAAGATCAGTGGCCATCAAATCTTTTCTACATATAGGTCTAGACATACAGGGCTATTTAACACAGGACCAAATGTGACATTCCTGTTGGTTGTGCTAAGCCATGTTTGTTTGGTGTTGACATTGTGCAGCAGACTTTTATATTAAAGCTTATTTAGGCATTGCAGTAATTGGATATATGAGCCCATCAAGAAGCAGCAGCTCATGTTGCTGTTGACGCTCTGCCGTCCTCAACATGTGGACATGATCTGAGGAAGGACGATCGATTTGATGCTGCAGATTTACAGAGACTCATTTACACAGTTTAAACACTTGACAGCAGTTGTGTATTTAGACAGTGATTGTCCAGGTAAAGGTTTGCTTTTTTCCCTACTTTTCTGCTGACTTAACATATGAAGACATTCAAAGTTGATCTTGTTTTTCACAGAGGAGCCCTGGTCGTTAATGAACCTGAGCCTCACGGCAGAAGATGCTGTTTTTTCGCACGTGAATAAGTTCAGAATTTTTTTTTCTTTTCGTTTTCTTGCCCTTTAGTGCGGCTCAATTATCTTGTGTTCATGTTTAATACCTGAAATGAGCCCTCAGCTTTGTGTGTGGGTTTTTTTGTTTTTTTTTTGAAAAGTAATATTTAAAATAGTCTCTTTATGTTTTACCATTCTTGTATTTTATCTGGTTGACCTTCAAGCTGACATTTTTAAGAGAGAAACTATATTCTCAAGGCTCTTTTACAGTCTTAATAGGTGACCATGTTTACATCAAATTTGGATAGAAAGTTATCCTCATATCATTTTTTTTTAAAGTGTTATTTTATAGTGGCTTTTCTGCCGGTCAGCCTGATTTCCTCTACATGGACAAACCATGTGTATAGCATTTTAGTGGAAAATGCCACGTGAAACCTCCACGAGCCACAGCTGAGATTTACTGAAATGCAAATACGAAAAAAGTCAAATGCTGGTTGCGGTGTGAAAATTGCTGGGAAAAAAAAAAATCAATAAGTTGGTTGGCCTTGGTTTTTACCATCTCAGTTAACAAGAATGTTCTCCAGGCTGTTCCATGAAAGGTCCTCAGTGTGATTTGTAGGCTGTTGAGTATGTAATGTGCATAGTAGTGTATTTTCTTCTCTGTAACTGGTTTTGATATGTTTTGATGTGCAAATCATATTGAATAAAATGTTTGCAATTAAGTCTGCCTCTGTGTTTATTAAAGGTGCTCAAGACAATTCAGATTTCCATCGTTTTGATAACAACAACCAGTCACAGCGCAATTTTGACAATTCCATTTTGTTCAGTTGTAGATGGATCATCATAGCTGAGGACTTCGAAGCCTAGTTAGGAAATTGAATTTACCTCAACCTTACATCTGACATCGAAAAAGCATTTGCCACCCAGAGAACTCACGGGATATTTTGTCTTGTGCTGTGATTAGATATTTGCGTTGAGGTGTTTGTGCCTAATGAAGTGGCCGGTGAGTGTATCACGCTTGTGTTTCGGACTTTGAATTGACTGCTTCTGAGAGCAGCCAAAATAACAGAGGTCTCACTCTGCTCTTGTTTCGGGATATCGCTATCCACGCAAAATAAAGGAGGAGCCAAAGCTTTAATAAACAACGGATAAGCATTCAGTCAATCATCAATTTAAGACAGATAAGCACTGTTCGAGATACTTTCAACGTGTTATACGTAAAACCTTTAGAGACAGAATCAAACGCGAAAGTGGAAGAGGAATTTTTTCTGGTGTGACGCATCTTTAACACATAAGATCTTTTCCGTTACGTGCGTTTTGCGCGAAACTCGACCTGGAAAGTTGTGGACTAGCTGGAAATGAGTAAAAAAGAAAACGGTAGGTTAACATTTATGTTATGTATTTGTTCTTCTTTTTGGCTGTAACAACCTAGATGGCTTATCAGTCGCCTGTGCTGAGCGAACAACGATTGTTAGAAGACAGATAAAAAGAAAAGTGCAGCTAAACGGCTATCAGCTAGCGCTAACTGAGCTGAGCTTCATGTTTTTATGTTTCCTCCACTTTTCGAAATAATATACTCGTTTTAAGGAGGCGAATCTTTAAAACATGATATATGTTATGTGATAAATGTAACACAATATACCTTTGTTGCCAATGGAGGT
Source organism: Pterophyllum scalare (assembly GCA_024447675.2). Taxonomy (NCBI): domain Eukaryota; kingdom Metazoa; phylum Chordata; class Actinopteri; order Cichliformes; family Cichlidae; genus Pterophyllum; species Pterophyllum scalare. The sequence goes on along the minus strand of JAMQGT020002888.1, from coordinate 102,972 downwards.
AGCTGTCTTGGGGAAACCCGGAAGAAACTTGTACTAAAATAGTATAATGGCCAGGGCACCATCAAGAAAACTGGACACTATTAAATATTAACATCACCATGTAAGTCTACTTGAGATAAACAAGTGGTATATTAAATTTAGGTAAACCTCATATGATGTATTGTCCTGCCATCATTCACAGGGGCGTCCCTCATCCTTGCCTACCTAAATGAGAAGAACCGGCCGTACAGTGCTCAGGATGTTTTCTGTAATTTACAAAAGCAACATGGGCTGGGCAAAACGGTGAGTTGAACACTTCAATATGGTAAGCTTTATGGTAAGCTTACAGCCTACAAACAAGCGGGGGATTTTTGCTTTGTTTGTGTGCTCATTTGCTCCAACAGGCAGTGGTCAAAGCCATGGAGCTGCTGGCCCTTGAAGGCAAGATAAAGGAGAAAACCTATGGCAAGCAAAAGATTTACTTTGCTGATCAGGTCGGTCTATTCATCTGGAATATTATGCATGCATAATTGTATAAGTTCTTGTTAAATAATTGAAATAATTGAGCCAATCTCTCCAACAGGCTCAGTTCAGAGATGTGAATGATGCAGACCTGAAGGCAATGGACCATCAAATCTCAGACCTCAGTGGAGAGGTGCAGTCCCTTACTCAGAACTGCAGGCAACTAGATGCAGGTAGAATTTGCTGCCAATCGACTCAAAATATTTTGTCTCAGAGCTGGCACACTTTTAAGCCACAAGATGTTGCTGTTTGATACAGTAAACGGTTTGCATGATACTGAAACTTGCCCACACTTCTCTCTTCCCTGCACTTCTTGGTTTTGCTCTGCTCCATATCTTTGAAAGGTGATTTCATGTAACCTTGTGTGAAATCTGTGTTGACAGAACTGAAAGAGCTCAACAGCTCCCTTACAACAGAGGAAATGGTGTCAGAGATCCGGGACCTAAAAGCAGAGTGTTCTGGGTACCGAGCCCGTCTGGAGAAGATAAAGTCGGCCTCAAATCACATCACGCCAGAAGAGAAAGACATGGTGAGGAATCGACCAGTGCTCCCTCGGGATCTGTCCTGGGGCCTCTCCTATTTACATCACTGTGAAAAAGTATTTGCCCCCTTCATGATTTCTTGTGTTTTTGCATAGTTGTCACAGTTACATGTTTCAGATCATGCAACAAATTTTAATATTAGACAAAGATAACCATTTTCAAGAGGCAATTTCACTTATTAAGAAAAAAAGCTATCACACGTCATCACAGCCATTCGCACTTCATTAGAGTCTTCAGTTCCCAGTCCAACTGTGCAGTACTCAATACTGTTAATACCCGTATCCTGTGCAATATTTATTACTCATACTGGGCAATATCCTCTTCTCATGTACGGTGCAATATCCAACATTCAGATGTGGATTCAGAACTGCATTTTTTTTTTTCCTTTTTCAGTTTTTCTTCCTTTCTATAGTTTGGCACTGAAATTGGAGTGGCCTTCTAATCTCATTATGCATTCCATATAATGGCAAATAAAGGCATTCTGTTCTATTCCTCTGCTGCTCACCTCTGAAATTCCCACCAGACATCCATAACACTGACTTTCTCTCCACTCTCAAATCCCACCTCAGAACACACCTCTTTAAACTGACATACTCACTCTGATTGGCTCCCACCTGTCATGAATGCTCTTGAATGATTTCAGATATTATAACCTCGTTTTATTCACTTGATATTTTCTTGGTTTATTCTTATGTTTTCTCAAGTCTTTTGCATGAGGTGATCTTGAATGATTTAAAAGGTGCCTAGAATAAAATGTATTATGCATTTTGTGTTTTCTAGTTCTTCTTAATTTTATTCTTTTAATTTACAGGTCTATAAAGAGCGAGATCTCTACGTTAAAGAGTGGAAAAAGAGGAAGAGACTGGTAATGCTTTTTTTTTTTTTTTACTCAAGTACATTTTATATTCATTCATTAATGCTAAGTGTCATATTAAATAGGTGCCATGCTTGGAAAAAAAAATGCAGTATGGCCTCTTTCATTAGGCCCTAGTGCTGAAAGCTGCACATAAAAATGCTTTATTTGTGTTAGGCTTCAGACATGATAAGTGCGATCCTCGAGGGCTATCCAAAGAGCAAAAAGGAGTTCCTGGTGAGTTTAAGAAGCTCAGAAGATCTATTAAAAAAAAAAAATAGAAAATCAAGTTCCTGCCACTAGCTGTGGTGTTCTGCCTCCTCACAGGAAGAAGTCGGGGTGGAGACTGATGAGGACTGTAAAGCGGTTCTTCCAAGCACTTGAACAAGAACGCACTTTTTCAGCCACCTCGTCACCAAGTTAAAGAAATGGATTACACAAGAGCAGTCTGAGCCTCAGAGAATACTTTTATTTATGGCCTCTTTTTTTTTCTTTTTCAATAAATAGTACAGCATTAATGTTAAATTGAAAAACCATTCATAACTGAAAGTTTTTACAAAAACAGCTTTGTTTGTGAAACTAACACGCCGCAATATTTGACGACACCGAGGGATGCTCGTCACCTCAAAGGCAACGGTGGTTTGAAATTTCCCTTTTTAAAGCATTTAATCAGTCCTGAGCTTCACAATGAAAATACTGATTTCTTTAAAATCTATACATTCTGTTCTTGTTCAAATCCATCTTGCTCTCATTTTCTGAAAGCATAAATTAACTGGTATTTTTTGGTGTTTTTTTCTATGAGCTTCAGGTTATGTAGTTATATTTTGTCTTTATTTTAAAAAAAAAAATCAGTTGTACTGTTTTCTGCTTATTAAAATGTTCATGACCATAAATTCTGATACTGAAGCTATTAAACCTGATGGTTTTAAAGGTTCATAATCTCCACAGCTGGGAACCATCGCCTAATTTTATGATTTTTCCTGTTACATTATTGTCATGCTTGCACGTTTCATTCCTACATTCTAATTTATTGGTGAAGTTGACCCAAAAAAAAGAAAAGAAAAATCCCTTCATGGCCACTTTATTAGGCAGGCAGACCTATGAAATCTAATACAATCAAATACACAGCAGTGTCCTCTCATATGTACTGATTTAAATATTTTTTTAAATATTCCACCTCCTTGGATTTGTAAATGGGGTAGCTAAACAAAAACAAACTACAACATAAACATAGTTATACATTAATGCATAGATTACACCTCTCTGCTGGTGTACATCAAAATAAAACGTTTCCTTTATAAAGCAGAATTTAAGGCTCAGATGTCACAGTCGATCTTACAGGGGTAACTGAAAGTGGCCACTGAGTGCGCACGGCTTGTATGACAGAATTACTAATAATCACGAAGCAACGACATAAGACATAAGGTTTAAAAAATATTTCCATGAATACAGCCAACACGGGAAAGGACATTTATAGAAACAACAGTCAAAGCCATTGCTAAAATGTGCTGTTACCTACATGAAAAGTCACTAACAGCCGTTAAAAGTCCACGCTCCTCTGCCGGAATCCAGCTGATGCAGTTCAGAGTGACAGTTTTCAAGGTGATGGTCAAAATTCAAGAAAGGGGCGCCGACCGACACAGCTTGGCATGAACTGCATCTTAGCCACTGAAAACCACTAATAAAAGTAAACAATGTTCATCATGTTGGGATCAGACCAACTGAAGCAGAATTTTTAAGCTCCTTGATTGAGAAGAAAATATAAAAGTTGCAAAAAAAAAAAAAATAGTCGACGCAAACATCGCTTCACAACGTGGTGTACCTCAATGACATTATATGACAGAATACTCATTACTTTTCCTGCCATTAAAGTCGAGTTGAAATACATTGACTATAAAAAGTTAAACGGCACACTGTGAAGAGACTATTTAAATTTATACATACACACAATAATTTGACATTTCAGCATGTTTTGACAGCTTGTCAGAGCTCCATTTATGTACACCTCAAATTCTGTCACAGTTTGTATGAGCCAAATATCAGTGATAAAATGCTGCAGTGTCTTCCTGACAGCACAGTTAGCAGTGATTGTTACTCTGCAGTAGTGGAATATTTTCCATTTCTGCTACAGCTCAGGAGTGATTCAGTGTTTGTCCGCTGAAGCAGAAAGAGCCCATTTGGGTCAAAAATAAGCTACGATGCTCGATGTGACAAAGGGGAAACGTGTCGGCTCACGAGTTCTCTGCCTCCCTTTTCTCTCCCTCCATTATTTAAAAAAGGCACCGGAAAAAATACCATGAGTTCACTCAATCTGTAAGAAGAGTTCTCGCTAATAAGACCTAATCTCTTATGCCTTTTAGTCTTAGTGGGGGCAACTATGGTTACTGCAGATGGTGATTCCCATTAGATAAACACAATATTTTGCCTGTTTGACACATTGAAAGCAGTCATTTCAATAGCTTCTGCACTACTGGGTTTCTGCTGTATTCCCAAGCCAAATTATAATCAGGTGATCCTGAAATACACTCAGTTATACATTTATGTACACTTACAAGCTTAAAGTGATGTGTTTTAAACTTGTATCTGCTCAATCCAATGCCACATGTGATGAGGTAATCAAACTGCAGCCAGGGAGTCACCGATGAGCCAAAGTGAGTGTAAATACTGTCGCATAGCTTGAGGCTGCTCTTAGAGGCCAGAGTAAGCTGAGAAAGTCACTTTCTGGGAGTTGACCAGACGCTAGACGCGATCAGTAAAGCTGACCGTTGAGCTGCCGGAGCACTCCGACAACAAACTCCCGCAGCGTCTAGAAGAGAACAGAAGCAGCAGCCAAACTGTGAATATCTCGATATTAACACAACATATTTCTGAAATCCTTTCTGAGCTGCTTCTTTACCTGTGGCTTGCAGTGCTCCTCAATCCAGCTGAAAACGCATGCCGACAGTTCTTGGAAGCTGCTCATTGAAACAGAGTTGCTGAAAGACTGAAACAAGGAGTCCATGATGCTCTGAAAGATGTTGAACTTGACCTGGTCGGACACCTGATCCTCTCCCTGCTGTGGGTTGTTCTGGTGGGCCTTCACAATGTGCTCATAGTTCCTATTAAAAAAAGAAAAGAAAAAAAGTTTCCTAACACTAAAGAATATCAAATTTCATAAAGAATCAATAAACTTGAGTCATTCCTTTAATAACTCGGATCAAAGCATTTCTAAAAAGTTTATCTTTTTCTTTGTCCAGGATCAGCATTCCTTTATCAAAACCTGTCTTTCCATTTGTCTGGATACAGAACACTCATGACTTGGGAATGCACATGATGCAGGTTTGTTTACAGGGTTTGAGGAAGTCTTAAGTTTGCAAAAATAAAATAAAAAAGTAGGACTGTGGAGTACATAATGTGGAAAAAGTAGCGTGCCTAATAAAGTGTGAAGCACTCACGTTTTCATAATCTTAAGAGCCATCACTTCTTTTCTTAGGACAGAAACTTCCTCCTCTTGCTTCTTCTTTTCTTTATGAAGGAAATGGATGTAGTCAATTGCTAAAAAAAAAAAATACAGAAATGTATCAGTCGGGGATTTCTAAGCTACAAACAAACTTTAAGGACATTGTTAAAAGTTAACCATTATCCAGAGGGCGTTGCTACTTCTGTTGTACAGCTACTTCCTCTTTTTGGGGGTAAAGGAGCCCCACAAGACAACATACATCTGTTCTGCCTTAAATTTAATCCATCGATTGTTAAATGTGGCCGTGTGAGATGTAACTGTGAAAAGGTGGCTAAACATCATATGCAACAATTAAGTACAAGGCACTGTATTGGAAAACAAGGCACGGGAACTGGAATTTGGACAGAAAACTGTTCTAACTCTGTCTTGTTAAGATGTCAGCTGTATTAATAACTAAATCTGAAATACCAACATCTGAGGCAGTCCAAGTGCTAACAAAGGTTATGTCTGATCACATCTTACTTTTCTGCAGTATAGTAGCCTTGCTGATCTTCTGTGCTCCCACTGCAAATTCAGACTGCTGCTGGCAGGTTGGAACGATTGACTGGAGGTCATCATATCCTTTCTAATGTTACAAAAAGAAGAGCAAAACTCCACCTTTTTATAATGTGTGGCTCATCTAAGGTTAGTCAGAACATGCCATCCTGCAGTGGCTTTACCTTGATAGCATCCCTACGCTTTTGCTCAGCTTGTGTATGCGCTTGTCTCCGACGATCTTTATACGAGTCCTTATACGATGTCTCGTGCCTGTAGTCACTATCTTCATCATCTATATGGAAACCGATAAATACTCATTAAAAAAGACCAAAAGAAAAAATGGCAATGGCTTTCATTTCACAAATGTAGGCAACACTCATTATTTTTCTATCAGTAAGACTGTGACTGTGGTGTACGCAATTTACATAGAGCCTATACTTGTTTTTAATATATGTTAATTATATGAAGTAGGGAGAAATATAAGCACAGTTGACTGGTAGTTAGCTTTCACACTGAATAATAAACAAAAATGAAACATGCATATATTTTTTTAAATATTTGACTGACTTTAAGCTTCGGCAGCCAGACAAGAAAATCTTTACACCACAATCTAAAAGTAGCAAGGTGTCTCTAATTTCGCAACATTCAAACCCAATTATTACCTGTATTTGGCACTGAGGAGGCACTTGTTGAGCCGATGCTGTTGGCCCGAGACACTATATTACCCTTTCTGATTGCTTCAGAGATATAACCTAGACAGCAAGACAGCAATCATCGATGATAATTCGCAGCAAACATTTACATCCGTTATCACCTGCATTACCTGAGAGACCAGCTTACACTGGTGATAACACACAACTTAAAAACCGACTGAATACTCACTGTTGTCAAAGCCGCCATCGCTGAAAGCACCATCGGTCTGCCGAGCCATCACCAGAGAGCAGAAGATAGAAAGAGGCAGAAGATAAGAGGCTGTGAAGTTGATGACAAGGGGAAACATTGTGCTGCCCTACATTTGTTGATAAAGGAACAATAGATAGCCCGTTAAACCCCTACTGAGTATTGCCCTGATTTGTTCGATTCAGGAATACAGGTGGGTAAAAAGCTGTAGAAAATGAGTGCTTCCATCACAGAGCTATTGTTTGATGTAGGGCACCACAGCACAACAGGTGCCTAATTTGTGGTTCCCTAAGCCGGACTTTTTCAGGAGGAAAAAAAAAAGTAAATGTATTAATGCCCAATAGATCCTGCTACATTTTTACTTTGTTACAATATAAAAATTAATGTGAAATAAAATTTCCGCATTCTAGCCATATTTTAAAAAAAGGGGGGGGGGCTGAACACAAATCACGTATTACCGCGAAAAAGACGATTTTTAATTATTTGCTTTTTTACATTTAAGTGAACAGCTTTATTAAGGAGTCTTTCGAATGAAGAACTACAATTTACATGAGATGGTAATTAAATATTTATTGTGTGAGCTGCCGATCGGACAAGGCAAAGTGATCGTCACAAATACACAACTGATTCGCTACAATGTAGCTCTGCAAGAAAGAAGCAGCTCCTTTGGCTTTTTTTTAAAAATCTTTTTTTGCGTGTATCGGTGAAGACCTGTTGTAGGCACCATATGGAGAACACGGGCTGCTTTGTTTACATAAGAAGATACGCAGGTAGTTAACCATTACACCGTTATCAAAACCTCAGGAAGCTAACGTGAGTTAGCCACACAGCTAACAAAGCGTGGCCCTTAACATTAACAACTTCAACTTTAAGTCAACCCCGTTTTTGTAAATTGTCAGTGCTGTCACACGCCGCACACATGAGTCATTTTAACCCAAAACAGAGGTTTCCGATAGCAGTTACTCACTTTCCACTGGTCCTCTGGAGATGTTGTCGGGTCCGTCATTTCGGAATGCGATGAATTTCTTCTTCTGTGCACGGCGGTAGCACACTGCATCTGTTCATGATAACCGCCACCGCATGGTTTGGAAGAATTACTGCAGACTAAAATGTAGCCTGTACGTTATAGAAAGACTGTATACAAAATAGAAGGCATACGTAGTTAAGAGAGAAAACCTGAAATTTTATTTATTATTTTATTTTCTTTAGGGGTTGCCACAGCGGATCATCTAGCGTACCCCAGCATCCTCCTCTGTCACAGCAGCCCTCTGCAAATCTTCCTGCACTGCATCCATGAATCTTTTCTGTGGTCTTCCTTTTTTCCTCCTGCCTGAAAGCTCCATTTTTAACATCCTTTGTCCAATGTATCCACTATCCCTCTTTCTGTACATGCCCAAACCATCCCAGGCTTGCCTCTCTAACTTTGGCTCCAAACTGCTCAACTTGACCTGTTCATTTTGTCCATCCTGGCCACTCCCAATGAAAATCTCAGCATCTTCAGCTCTGCCTCCTGTCTTTTTGTTAGTGCCACCGTTTCCAAACCATACATCATAGTAGGTCTCACTCCTTCACTCCCCTGACACTTGTCTCCACTCACTCCACCCTGCATGCACTCTCTTCTTCGCCTCTCTTGTGCACTGTCCGTTGCTTTGGATGGTTGACCCCACGCATTTAAACTCATCTATGTTCACTACCTCTGCTTCTTGCATTTTCACTGTTATACCTGTCTCCCTAATAAATAGTTAACATTATCCTTTTGATATTTTATTCCCACAGTTCTCGGATGATAAACACCTCACCACGCTTCTGTTTTCACTTAACTGATGATAGTGTTTTCAGAAAGCTGTGAAAAGTTGATCTCCTGCTGCATCAGCAGTAATAATGTACACCTTCTAGAAGAAGTCATTTGCATCTGTGATAAACTTATTGTTCACTTTCCTCAGTAGAAATAATTTGAGCACTCACAGACTTCGTAAGTTACTGAGGTAACAAATAGTTACTATTCAGTTACCATTCAGAAATATAACCTAACGTTTTTGTAGAGGTCACGTGCCCTTCACTTATTTTAAACATCTTAATTCGCGCTGAAATCTCTCTGCATGCAGTAGCCATCTTCAACCACATAGGGGTGTTGTTTGACAAGTCTTGTCACACCTTTACCTGTCTGGAGTGCACTGTCATATGAAGGGAAAAAAACCAAAACAAATGTAACTCTACACTTCTGTGAAGCTGATATCAGAAGAATGACTAATTCTAGTGCAGAACAGGTGGTTTCTTGGTAAAAATGTGGTAAAAAAAAAGAGTGCCCTTTGGTTGTAGGGTTAATTTACATATACGTTTATATCTGCAGTTTCTGCTCTCCTTCATTCCTGTACTATCTTTTCTTAATCATCACCCACCTACTGCATGGTTACGTGTAACGGTTACCATGTTTATCTTCCGCCATGTCCTCCCGCCCCAGGTTCTGTAGCTGTCATGCACAGGAAGTTACTCTTCTGCTTTTGTGCTTCTGTGGTTTCTGTCTGTGTCACACTCCCCTTCGCCTTCCTCTCTCATGCAGGCATCTGTACTAAACTTGTCAGAGGACTTCTTGGTCAACTAATGTAGACAGTAGTGAGTGAGGTGTGGGTGGACCTTTTCTTTGAGTTCTAACAGGCCCTAACTAAGGTTCTCACTGCTTTCTTGAAGGAACTTGAAGACAACTTAAGGAGAAGGGGGCCATGAGGACAAACTTTATTCTTTTCTCGCCCACCCTGTCCTCGAGACTGAGGTGGATTTTGTAAACCAGAGACTTGATGTTCACCCCCCTGGAGGCCCAGGGCTTGGTTTGATTTGGGTCCTTTTCGCTCTTGTTATTTAGAGTGACCACCTTTTGTCACTGTGCTTTGGGATACACTGATTTCCTGGAAGAAAGAGTTTGCGCAAAGCTGTCCTCCTGGATTACTTGTGGAGATTAGTGATGGGGAATGCAGCTGGTGGGGGCTTGGAGCATGAACCGGCTGAAGGTCGAGAGGCGAGGAACTCAGTCGGTGCAGCTTCAACAATGTGTGACCCTGCACCAGCCTTGCAAAAAAAGCAGCCACCTCAACCCAAACTTCCTATGCCCCCAGAGAAGGAGCTGGAGGAGCGCTTCAATGCGGTTCTGGTGAGTGTCACAGGACATGGCACACAGTCATACTGCACATGAAAGCATGACGACTTTGCGCAAGATTTTGTTGTAGCGGTATGGGAGATTATGCAGGTAAACATGATTAAGAAGATTACAGAAACACATGTCAAATCAGCTGTAATTTGAGCTTGTTAAAATATGGAGGTTTTCCTTTTACAGTTTTTGGAAGTATATAAATCCATTTGTCAAGTGGGAAGATAGAGCTAAACCTTAGAAAACCCGTGATCTACTGGAGGGTCTAATAGCCTGTCATTGTGTCTAGTTATATTTTTACAAACATAATCAATTACTTAAGATATCAAGTTAATTGTCAAAAAATGAAAATGCTAACAACAATTTGCCAACAATTCTTGAAGGTTTGATTAGAATATTTCGAGCCCGGAACTGGGTGAGAAGTGCATGCATGAGCAGCAGGGTGAAATGGGAAGTTGAGCAATGCATTTACATGACTGAGGCCATAGGACCGGAAAGCAACTGTTTCACCATTCTTCCAACAGTCTCACAACAACTGAAGATTTATAATCCTTATAATCTTACATTACACATAAGACACGTTACTTGGCAGTTTGTGGATTCTCTTTACCCTGGATTCCTCTTCTTTTTTCTTTTTTTTTTCTTACATCTATAGTGAACAAAATGTCTTTTTTAATTTAAAAAATATATAACTAAAGTCATAATCTGATTTTTTTACCCCCTTGACTCATGTTAATGGAATATAAAAATCTATAAAAGTGAAGCAAAGACACAATATTATAAACTGCCATGTGATTCTGACACATCTAGAAAAAAAAAACATCATGAAGAAAGCAAGTTTTCCTTTTTCCTTTTTGTGGATGATGCACACCATGAAGTGTCCAAATGCACTTATCATCCGCACCAGTTAAACCCACCAGGTCCCCTTGAATCCACCAAAACAAACTCTGAGCGGTCATGGACACGGGACCTCCGAGTCTGTCCTGTGGTGCTGAACACCTGGATGTTAGCATCAAATCCTTTGAGACTTGTGGCTTGTACAGTAGGGTGCGGCTTCCATGGGTCAGGCGTATTCTGCAGAGGGAGGCGGCTGCCTTTATTGATAATATTATGTGACAACGTTTGGGATGGTACTTTGACATGGAAATGTTAGAACATCCAAGGCTTTCCCAGCAAAACATCAGTTTTATTCAGTGCGGTCATTGCTTTTAAAGTTGTGGTGCTTTTTACATAAGGTGGGGTGAAAAAAAGCAGTTTTTGTAACTAAAAAAATAAACACTTAGTAGAACGAAATCAAACATAAAACTGTTCCAATCAAAACTATCCATCTTTTCTCAAAAAAATTACTGAAATGTTCTTTAGGAATAACACACCATACATTTACAGAAAGCATGGATGCTTAATGTGAAAATTCACGTCATATCTGCTTCACGCAAGGAGACAAACCTGGAATGGAAACATCATTATGTCATTCAAGATCATGCATTTTAGCTCCAGGGTTAACAACTTATCAATAGCTGCACAACGTGCTGTGCTCTCCGGAAAACGGCAACACCCTCTCAGGCGTCTTCCGTCTTCCTCCTTCAGTAAAATGCTTCTAATGAAAGATTCAGTGAGATTTCACTTTTCAAACCTCAGAATGGAGGTTCTACTGTTGACATCACCCTCAAGGAAATGAGAAGTGAACCTTCTTTCCCCCCCCCCAACATTGCTGAAAAATGTGAGTACTTCTTTTTTTTGTTTGTTTTTGAGTGGCTTAATCAGAAGTTATTCACTTTATAACGTGAGGTACTCACATTACAACTTTTTTTGGGGGGGGGGCAAGTACCACAAAACCACAGTAAGGCCTCTCCCTTATAGCAACCAAGGAAGGCGCTACATCTCCTCGAGCACCATCAGACCATTTCCGTTTTCGCTCCTCCCTTTTTTTTTTTTTTGTCAAACCGCTGCTTAAGTGTACACAAAAGTAGATTCAAAAGCCACACCCAACATTAACTGAAATTATTAAATTTGTCCATAAATCAACACTGTGATTCAAGCTGCATAAGAGGTGGTACCGGTCTAGTACCAGCTGCAGTGACATGAGGGAGGATTGTGAAAAGAATATATCTTAAAGCAAAACATAAATAATTACAGTGAATCAGTGATCAAGTAAGCAAGTAAATTTTGTGAGTGAAGCCCTCTTCCTTTAAGTGCCCTTCTCCTTTTGACTTGGCCTTTAAAAATAAAAATAAATAAAATTAACAGCCTCTTCTCATTCAGTTTCTGTGAATGGGGAAATAACCTCTATATCTTACATGTCCCTGTAGGTTTGATAAGTCAGTCTGAAACTGTCCCTTTTGGGCTCTAATATGTCAACTCAAAAAACCGTGAAGGTGGAGGCTTTTTTTTTTTTTTTGCCTGTGGATGACGTTCGTCACAGAGTTAAGCAAAAAAAACCAAAAACAAATATCGTGTGCAGTTTATGATTAAAAAAGATCTTTTAATAAAGCTGAAACAGACTCAACAGGCAATGTCTGAACGTGGATCATATCATTTAAAAAGTAAATAAAGTTGTTGTTGAGGATATGAGTACATGCTGAGGGTGCTTAGCATATTGGTACCTACTGGCAACCATCCATGTATATATGTAAACAATGAGTCACCTGCTACCAGTACGTAGTCACCACTCTTCAGCTTTATACTAAAAGTTCATCTGAGGTATTGTTGTTTTGCATATTGTTGCATAAGCAGGAAACTTGAAAAACATTACAGCACATAGCATAATATTTGTGTGCCAAATGACACAAATGACAGCGGTGATGGAGCGGTTTTCTTTTTTTTCTTTAACCCCAATTACATTTTCACTTAAACTCTAAAATCTGTCATGTCTTGAAGTTAAAATATCCTCTGTCTTTCTTCTTTCAGAGCTGCATGAACTTGCCTCCAGATAAACTGGAGCTCTTGAGTCAGTACGACAATGATAAGAAATGGGAATTAGTCTGCGATCAGGTGAGAACTTTCATTTATTTATTAGGAGTTGGTTTTGCAATTAAACATCAACATATAACATCAAACTGGACGGGATTATTGCAGCCGTGGCTCCGCTGGGGGCAGAGTTGATACAAAGTGCACAAATACCCAAGGGGTGAGAGTCTAAAGTGGTGGGTGCAGTACGAAAACCTTGCAACCTAGTTTCGGTGGTGACAACCGATAGAGGTGTCGGCATGGAAACAGAGAGCGGTTTGTGCTTGTTGTATTTACCTGCGCAGTCAAGAATAACTTCAAATGCAGGCTGCTGGTATATGTGCATCTGAATCAGTCATTATTTGGGATTGCTGCTTAAATTAATTCTACTTCAACATGTGCTGACTAAAATATTCCCTCCCTCCCCCAGGAGCGTTTCCAGGTGAAGAGCCCCCCATCTACTTACCTGACTAAGATCAAAAGCTTCTACCAGGATCAAGGAGGGGTGTCTCGTAGGGTCAGCAAAAAGCATTTCTGTTTGTTTATATTTATCACATGCTTATGCCTGTACCAGTGACTGCAACCTTTTCTGCTTCTTTAGTTAAAGAAAAAGATCCAAGATGCCACCCAGGTCCTTAAAAATTTGGAGATATCCCTTCGCACCAATCACATTGGGTGAGCGTGTTTGAAGAGGCTGTGTTTGATTTGTTACTGTTTAATATGTTTTAGTTTGGTGTGCCAAAAGTGTGCTTTCTCACATAGAGCACAATTTTTACAGCAAAAAAAGTTTGTTTTTAAGTCAAACGAACTTCACGCACCCCAACCTGAAAAGCTTTATGAATCATTAACATTAAAATGTGATCCAGGATGAACTTTAGTGAAGTAGAGGTTAATGTAACTGCATTAGCCAACAGTGTGTGCCTTTTACCTACATAAACTATTTTATATGCTTTAGTTTCACTTGATATTTTTTACCTGGTGGTCGGCGCCCCTGCTGCAGCGGCTCTTCACCGCACCAGCGGCGCCTACCCCATTTTTTGAGAACTACAGTTAAATATAAGTTTATAACTGTCCATAGAAACAGTAATTAAAGGTTCAATGGGTTATTTTCTTGTAAGCAAAGTTAAGTCTGTATATGGGTATAAAGCTTGTGAAACCAGTGGCAGAAATCTGTATTTTTTTAGCCCTTGGAAATTTTATTTTCTTCATAGTGCAAGTTGTCAAAAATCCACTTCCATGTAAGACTGCATATGAAAAAAAATCCATACTTAAAGCAGCATTGTGTTCTTTTTTCTTTCTAAAGTTACAATGCCTAGATCTAAATCCCATCAGGACACAGAATCTGTCATATCTGACAAAATAATAATCAGCGTGTTTACTTCTTATGCTTCACTTTTCTTTCCGAAGATGGGCGCAGGAGTTTCTCAATGAGCAGAACAAAGGTCTGGATGTCCTGGTGGAATACCTGTCCTATGCACAAAGTGACAGCTCGTGAGTACTAACAGGACATGAAAACTATCGTAGAATCAGATTTTATTTCTACACTTAAATTATGTCATTACAGATTATGTTAAAAGATGATTTTTGAAATTTTTTTTTGTTTGCACTCTTAAGGTTTGAGGTTGAGAGTGTGGAAAATGGTGGCATCCTGTCAGACAAAGGAAAATCAGCAGAAAGGTCAATGGAAGACTTGACCAAGAGCTCCAGCAGCCATCAGTCACATGGTGTGACCAGAGCTGCCCGTGCACTGACTGTAAGGTAAGAAACTCAAGACCTGAAAGGTCACTGAGGTGCTGTAGCTTTAAGAAACAGCCATATAGATTCAGAGATGTTCTCCAGTTCACATGACTATGAATTAAGAATGAACTCTAAAGTACACGGTGTCAGAAAATAGAACTGACACTAATAGAACAAAGCAGAAGTGGTGCGAAAACTCTTAGAACCTCTGTGGTACGTTTAAGCACCACAGAAGCTTTAAGTGCTGTGAGAACAGCGTCAGACTACACCCTATTTCTTTCCTTTTGGACGCTGTTGATCTTTATATAGTTAGGGTCCAATTTGATGACATTTGTGGTTCCAGTGACTGAAATAATCTCAAATAAAACTCTAACTGATTTGATCTCCACGTTAGATTTGAACTAAAATATGAAACAGTGCAGCAGGTTTAGTAACTTGATCAATATGGTGTTACCATCAATTGTATGAATAGGTCTTGCTGCCAGTTTAATTTCAGAGCCTTTCAGCTGTAACACAGCTTCCTCTTGAAACAGACAACTACGAAAATACCTTTTTTCATGGTCGCATTCATTCACACCCTCTCACTGTGACTTCTCGTTGTTTGCTAGTAGTTTTATCATTCATTATCGCTCCACCGGGTGGAATGGGTGCCCATGGGTGGAATCGGGAGCTTCTCTTCTTTTAAACATTTTTTCCACACACTTGTTATCGCTTCACAGAATAAGCTCCACTCTGGGAAGCAAAATGCACAGGAAGTCCCACCTCAGCAACCAGAGAGATGACGTACATGTGTGCATAATGTGCCTGCGAGCCATCATGAACTACCAGGTGAAGCGTTGACACACAATCTAATTAAGCCCCTTAACTCACAGGCTGTCTTTAAAATGGATCATCACCATATGCGAAATGTTTTCTGGGTTGCCAAAAACCCAGTTCTTTTTTTTTTTTTTTGGTTGTTTCTCTCAGTCCCCAACAAATTTCTGGCACCCTTTATCACGTTTGCTCCAGAGAGAACAGCTGTTTATATATCCTTCTTCTGCTTTCAGTCCGGTTTTAATTTGGTGATGACTCACCCGCGCTGCGTGAATGAGATCACCCTCAGTCTCAACAGCAGGAATCCCAGGTGAGCGTGTTTGTCTGTGAGACAAAGTGTGCGTTTTCTGCCTGTATCCATATCTTACACCTCCTCCTCTGCTGTGACAGGACCAAAGCTCTTGTTTTGCGAGCTGCTGGCGGCCGTGTGTCTCGTCCGAGGAGGACATAACATCATTCTCTCCGCTTTTGACAACTTTAAAGAGGTGGCTTTTTTTTTCTTGGTGGCAATTTCATTATATTTTGATGACATCATTTGACTTTGAGTGTTTAGGGATCAAATTATTTCAGACTTCCCCTCTTTCATTACTCATCATGTAACAGTCTACTGCTCATACGCACTATGGCCGCAATTTTAGCATGTCTAGAAGTAATGCACGCTTATGTGCAAGACTAAACTAGATGCAGAATATACCCCCCGTATGCATGTTCACTGAGGTGGGCTAATACATGGAATATCCAACAATTTTACGCTCCAATAAAATGCATATTTAAAAAGTTTATATTTCTTTCAGGTGAGCAAAGAAAAGAACCGCTTTGAAGAAGCTGATGGAGTACTTTGTCAATGATGACAACAACATTGACTTCATGGTAGGTACCACGAATTTAATACCCGGATCATCGGACGCAGTTGCAGAGACCGAGACACAACTCTCACTGTGTTTGTCCAAAGGTTGCCTGCATGCAGTTCATAAACATTGTGGTCCATTCAGTGGAGAACATGAACTTCCGTGTCCATCTACAATATGAGTTCACCCACCTTGGATTAGACAAGTATCTAGAGGTATGTGTATTGTATCTAAATTTGTCTCATCATCTTAAAATGTGCTACATCCAGATGAACAGATTCACCTTTCTGGGATCTCCTTACCTGGATTATTGAGCAGTTTAAAATGTGATTTCAAGTTTCTTAACCCTGCTCCATGTGGACAAAAAAACTCTCCTATTTTGCAGATTTAAAAATAGTTATTGTGGTTAGCATTTGAAATGCGTAACTTAAAAAATGTCAACACCAGAGGAGAGGTCAGTCTTTTATCTGAACTTTTAAGAAACAATAAAATCCAGCATCTGGTCTGATACTGCAGCGGTGCAGTGGGTAGCACAGTTGCCTTACAGGAAGAAGGTTCTGGGTTTCTGGTCAGCTGGAGCCTTTCTGCAGAGTTTGTTGTTCTACAGTCCAAAGAAATGCTTCTTCGGTTAAGTGGTGATACTAAATTGGCCGTAGGTATAGATGTGAGTGAATAATTGTCTCTCTGTGTTGGCCCTACGTACAAGTGTAGACGTACTGAAGCATAGATGGTCACCCAGTTAACAGATCAGATACTACTTAAGTGCTAATAATTTACAGTGATTGTATTATTGTAGACTAACACCTGCTGAGCACTATATTAACAGCTGTTTAACAGTCTGTTTACACTACTGGTAAATATTAACACTGCTAGCTGCTTTAATCTTACCAGACTAGAAGAAGCATTGCCAGATCAGCATCTTACTCAGCATGACCATTTATTCCTTTACACTCCAAGAGCTGTCCCCAGTGGTGGGAAGCTATTCAGATGTCTACTATTGTTTTAGCTTCTGATTTTATCATATATTTTCTTTGCAACCGAGCACGATTTCCTTCTGGAACTTCATGTTGGCGATGATGAGGGTCACTCTAGGTGCACAAGTTATTGTCTGATCTCCAGTTCAGTAGAATGACTGTCCCCTTGCACATCTGCCTCTTTTGTTGGCATTTCCGCATCCTCTTGCGTTGTGCCTGGAGGCCACACCGACTTGCTACACCATCTTGTGGTACAAACTGGTATTAATTAAAGTATACAGCAGACCAATTTTTTTTAAACTTCTATGTACTGGGTTCAAGAGAGAACTCGTAGGAGGTTTCTTTGCATTTTATTGATAGCATTAATTGATTTTTTTTTAAGGTTGTAAAACCTATAGTGAGAAAGGAAAATACTGAAATGCATCACTTTAAATTTGCTGATAAGTTTAAAACAGCTCGCTGTATTCAGATGTTCAATGTTAAAATAAATGTCATGTTGAAATTCTGTCTTCCATCAAGATTAAATTTAAGCCCTTATGCTCCATTCTCATATAGTACCATTATTTATATCTTGTATTTTAAGTATCACTTTATCAAACACGCAGTGATATGTGATACTTTTTGTAAGTGATGTGTGCTAATATTGTGTATGTTTGTGTATTAGACTCTAAAGCTAACAGAGAGCGAGAAGCTGCATGTCCAGATCCAGGCCTACTTGGACAATGTGTTAGACGTAGGAGCTCTGCTGGAGGATGCTGAGAATCGAGGAGGGGTGCTGGAGCATGTGGACGAATTACAGGAACACAACGTTCAGGTCAGCATCAAAAAAAAAAAAAAAAAAAAAAAAAGAGAAGAATCTGAGTGAATAAACAGACTTTAATGTCGCTACGCATTGCGTAAAATGATACTGAAGCAGTGTTGTCTGTGTGGTGTTGCAGCTGAATGCACGGCTTCAGGAGATTGAGAATCAGACAGCAGAGAGAATATCTGAACTAGAGACTCAGCTCATGCAGGCCACAAAGGAGGGTGAGCTGCTCAAAGTAAGTGCCGCCTTCGGGCTCGTCCGGAGTTTAATGAGTTTGCCAGGGGACACGTGTAATCATCACACAGATTTGTTTAAATGAGGTGAAAAGCATGACAGTAATATAGAAAGTAAAAGAAATATAAGCACATGTTGAATAGATGTCTAAATTAACTTGAACTTTTTGCCACTGTAGCAACATAATCCTGGGGAAGTTAATACGAGTTGGTCTTGGACTTCTTGAACTTGTGAAATGCTAATTTTTTTGCCAGCACATGGCTGATACTTATGATTTATGACTGGCGAAACTAATGCTCATCACTGACTTTGCATTCAGAATAAGTCAAATGGAAATACTGACATAAAATCATATTGTAATCTATCTTTTAACTTTTTGTTGCCGTATTTTAAAGATTTAATCCAAAATTATTCAAGTCTTGACCATGTTTTTAAAAATTTATTTAGTAACTGGATTATGTAATTCCAATCTGTTACAACCTAACTGTGCACCTGTATCTTACAGGAAAGCCTGCGAGAGTCATGTTCCCAGGTTAGCACTTTGCAGCAGAGAGAAAGAGAGCGTGAGCTGGACAGGGAGAGAGAGAAGGACAGGGAGAGGCTGGGTGTTGCTGGGCCTCAGGTACCTTCAGAGCTAGAACAGAAGATCCAGGAGCTGCAGGACCAGGGGCTAATCCGACTGGGACGCACTGCCTCAGGAAATCTGGACATCCAGGTTGTGCCTGTCACAGTTGTTGAATACGTTCAAAGCTCAGCCCCAGCAGCCCAACCCAGCGCTCCAGACACTGTTGATTCTGCCTCCTCACAATCCAGCCTCCCTTCTTCTGCCCCTTTACCACCACCTCCCCCTCCAGGTGGCTCAGAGCACACTGTCTCTCCACCTCCTCCACCTCCACCTCCACCACCTCCATCTCTACCAGGAGGTCCCGCTCCACCACCACCTCCTCCTCCTCCGCCTCCTCCTGCTCCTGGAATATGTCCCCCACCTCCCCCTCCTCCCCCTGGTGCTGGCCCCCCACCTCCTCCTCCTCCACCCCCTGGAGCTGGCCCCCCACCCCCACCTCCTCCTCCTGGTGGTGGACCACCACCACCCCCTGGAGCACTAACTACAGATACTGGTGAGAAGGATAACAGATATCCAAAGAGTGCTGTGAGCTGCCATGGGTTGGTAGCAATGGAAGAGTAACAGTCACATATGTTTACCATTCCTCTTGTTTTTCCTCAGGGATTAAGAGCAGAAAACCTATTCAGACCAAGTTCAGGATGCCTTTGTTAAACTGGCAGGCATTAAAACCCAACCAGGTGACAGGCACAATCTTCAATGAGCTAGATGATGAGCAAATCTTGGGGGTAAGAATATACATCCTATATTTCTTACAAACAGCAGAAATTATATCCTGACAGAAAGCTGAAATTTGCATGTGAGCGCACTCGAAGTAAAAACCTTTCCCCCTCCCTGGTTCTTTTTTTGTTTACATCAGGAGTTGAATATGGAAATGTTTGAGGAACAGTTCAAAACCAGGGCCCAGGGTAATCCAGCCGACCTGTCCAAGATTAAGAAGAAGACTGCTAACAAAGCGCCCACCAAGACATCCCTGATCGATGCCAATAAAGCCAAAAATCTGGCAATCACTCTACGCAAGGGGGGAATGAGCCCAGCCAAAATCTGCACTGCCATAGAAACGTATGTGCTTCTTTTTGCATTACAAATCTTCATGAGATGTTTTCCTCGCACTGACTCATCCCGTTTCTTCCTTCACCCTACCGCTCACACGGCCCACACTAATCCTAACCCTCGTTTGTGCAGGTACGACCAGCAATCTTTGTCCATAGACTTCCTGGAATTGCTTGAACCATTCATACCATCAGACTTTGAGATGAAGCTTCTTCTTAACTATGAGAAAGACGGCCGTCCGTTGGATGAGCTGACTGACCAAGACCAATTTATTTTACGCTTTGGGAAGATTCCTCGTCTGAACCAGCGAATAAACACTCTGACCTTCATGGGCAATTTCCCAGACACGGTCAAACGGCTGCAGCCGGTCAGTCTGTTAAATGCTTTGTAACTTGGACCGAAAGGGATTATAAACACATACTAATTGTTTTTTTTGTTTTTTTAACTTCATCCACAGCAACTGAACTCCATCATTGCTGCATCCATGTCCCTCAAGTCTTCGGACAAATTAAAAAAGATCCTAGAAGTAAGTAAAACAGAGTATGAGTGCCGGCGAGGCATCTAATCGTAAGATTTTGTTCTCTCAACCCAATTTGTGTCCTTTCAGATTGTCCTCGCGTTCGGTAACTACATGAACAGCAGTAAACGAGGTGCAGCCTGTGGTTTCAGACTGCAGAGTCTGGATCTTGTAAGTAGCTTTTGTTTTTTTTTTAGATTTGTCTTTCAGTTCAAGGAGACTAAATGAACGTTATCGCTGTCTTTATATTTCAGCTTTTGGATACCAAATCCACTGACCGCTCACAGACGCTACTTCACTTCATCACCCATATTATCCAGGAAAAATACACAGACCTGGCCAACTTCCACACCGAGCTACGCTTTGTGGACAAGGCAGCCCTCGGTACATACACAACGCTCAGGCTGACCGATCAACCTTCTGTTTAATTTGAGAGGAGGTTTAAAGTCACTTCTGTTTCTTTGCCAGTCTCCCTGGACGGCATTCTTCAAGACATCCGCTCACTAGAGCGAGGAATGGAGATGACCAAAAAGGAGTTCCTGGTGCAGGACGACAGCCCCGTGTTGAAGGAATTCATCAAAACAAACAGCGAGCAGCTCGGCACTTTAATCAAAGACAGCAAGACAGCGCAGGTTAGCCTGTAATTCTTATCGAGCTCACAACTCTAAAAAAGAAATGTCTCATCGCGTTCTTAAACACATCGTCTGCTGTTCTGTGTGCAGGAGGTTTACGGCTCTGTAGTGGAGTATTTCGGAGAGAATCCCAAAACCACGCAGCCCTCAATGTTCTTTCCCATGTTTGGTCGCTTCGTAAAGGCCTATAAAGTGAGTTTCTGTGGGAGATTTCTGGTTTTATCCATCATAACTCATCCATTGCATCTTAGTTATTTTTTTTTCCTCTTGACTGAATGCAGACAGCGCAGCAAGAGCTTGAACAGAAAAAGAAAATGGAGAGTGAGATGCGTGAGGTAAAAGAGTCACCATCTCCAAACAAGGCTGGAGCGCAAAAAGTAAGAAACGCTACATCTGCTAATATGTCATACATGCATGCATGACATGCATACATGACAAATCTACTTCAATATATACTTTTAACTTTTTATTTCTTAAGGGCCCCGCGATGCCTAAGATGCCTCAGATGGACCTGATAGCAGAGCTGAAGAAGAGGCAGGTGAAACCACCAGTACGCGAGGGGAAGGATGGCGCTCTGGAGGACATCATCACAGGTACACTAACGTGACGCTTTTTGCTTGAAAAACAAGGCTACATTTGTAGTTTGCATGCTGCAATATTTGAGGTTTAGATGAAGGGGAAAAAAAAAATCCCACCTTCATGTCAGCTTGTCTGCCTTTATTTCCCCTCAGATTTGAGGAACTCGCCGTATAGGCGGGCAGATGGTCGTCGGCCAGCACAGCGCCAGGACACTTAAGCCGCTTTTGGTTCAAGTTTTTCGTTTTTCTTAAATTTTTTTTTTCCAAATGTGACCACAATCAGTCATTGAAATACACGAAGAAGACAAGTTTTTACATATTCTGTATATACAGTTTTATCAAACATTATAATTAGCCATCTCCCAGTGTGTATGAACAATATACTAGTGTCAGTTTACTCTGTAAATATAAAGTTGGAACTATTTTAATAATAAGCAGTCCATGAAATGTAATTGAAATCCAACAAAAATGTAACGATTTAAGTATTTCTGATGATGTTGTATTCATTTTTAACACTGTTACACATGAGATAAAAATACATGACTTTGTTTTTAAAAAAATAAACCAACTTGTAACCACTGTGACTGTAGTCTCAGAAGTTTATGATTACACGATCTGTCACATTATGCAATATTTGATTTAGGTCACTGGATTGAGCAGCCAACCCATATGCCACAGGGCTATTGCAGAGGTTTGAACCCGCCCCGGGCCATTTTCTGCATGTCTTCCCTCGGCTCGCTCCCCCAGCTTTCCTTTCATAATAATTTTCTGACAAGTCAGTATAAAGCAAGATCAGACACTGCGACTGTACAAGAGAGCTGCACTTTATTTGACACACAATCACAGCAACTTATGTACAAAAGAAGGCAGGTTCAACTGCCTGCTGTCTTCTCACAGGAAAAACACACACATTTCTCACAGAATATCATGGCATCCACACTGATAAATTAGTATCTCCAGTATCAGTAGGCTTTTAAATTTATATATCATTATATCATAGATCTATTTTCTGTATTATTTTTGTTCTTATATCACACTACTCTACAAATGGGAGAGTTACTCTGTGGAAAGAGGACACCATCACTGGTGGCTTCTCTGGTTGGGGTGCGTTCAAGCGTTCTTGACTCCTTCAACGCTATCAGCCACTATCATCATTGTCACGTAACGTCACAATAAGACTGAACATGCCTGTGTCACACATACCAAAATAAAGTCTCATTCTTCATGTTTGTAAACCTATAACATAGAACCCTTCTCTGCTTTATTCTCACATTTTTGAGAAAACATGTAGACAACATTTTATTTTTTATTTTTTTTAAATCACCGTGCGATTGCTTGAGACTATACATGCATTGTTTTGTATATACCTTTGTACCCATCATCATAGTTGTATTATTAAAACATCTTCTTTTGGACATAACAATTTGTTGTACTTGCTAGGAATGACTTGGCCTATTTACAAGTCAATTTTGTTTTTCTTTTGATGCCAAGAATTTTGAACATCCACACATTCATGTAAAAATCTCATATACATACTATAGAATGTAGGCTCATTATATAAAAAGAAAAGATACAATGGCAAAAGAAAAGATACCATTTTAAATTCATAAAACTCCACATAATTACCTTATTAATCCAACTTTGCAGTTTTTACATTTCTAGTTCAGCGTAACTGCTACGTAAAGCCACTCAGTGCAACGAGCGGAACAGAATAAGCAACGAAATGAGCTCTCAATCTTTCTGCACTGAGCATCCACATTCCTGCCATCCCTGGTCACAGGCAAACATGACACAGAGATAAATTAAAGCCAAGTAATTTCCTTCTTGTTCAAAGCAGCAAGGCCTCATATGATGCTTTCAGGCCCATAAACTCACAGTAACTACAACACCCTTTTCTGACTATCTCCAATATCATTAAAATCAACTCAAATGTCAGCACAGATTAGGGAGAAACCTTAAAACAAACAAACAAACAAAAAAAACAGATCACAGTTAGAGAAAAAAAAAATCCCCTTCCCAAAGTAGCAAAATAAGCCCCTACACACAGGCACTGGTCCAGCCTCTTATACCTTAAAGTGACCTTTCACATGAAGAGGCAAAGGTGTACAAAAGCTGGACGAGCATTTTCAGGGAAAAGCTTTTTTTTTTTTTTTAATTAAAATTACATAAAATCTAACTTGGTGTTTGTAAAGAAAATTCAGTGTATATTACAGAGGCTAACTCTTATCTATAAAGATATTTTAAACAAATATAAAAATGTTCTGCATATGAATAAATAATCTTAGTGTGAAATGCAATATCTCTCAATGAATTAAAAAAAGAAATCTGTACAAAATGGTCACTAATATATAAAACAGAAGAGATGATGACATTTTACAGTATATAATTTAATCTAGGCCTATATATATATATATATATATATATATATATATATATATATATATATATATATATATATATATCACATTTTCTTCACTAGTTATAATATCGTACACAAACATCTCACTTCGATATATTTATATATGTATATTTCTTCCATGTTTCACTTCAAGTTTGCATGAGTTTTTCTGATTGCCAGAGGCATCCACTGTGAGTTTTTTCAACACGTCATTTTAACCTCCAGCCATGTTGAAATCACAGCGCACTAACACTTGTCTTGGGGTAAAAAAAAGAAAAAGTCCAGAGAGCACTGTCACGCAATTCTTGGAGGGTTTGATCTCATGCTTTAGTTGGAGAAACGCAGCCAAGCATGCATACTTCCTCCCCAGCGCTCACCAGACGCAAATGCAGCAAATTTAACTTGGAGAGTTATGGATTTGAGTGTTGAACAGCATGAGTAAGTGAATTTCTTTCATTTGACTTCACTCAATATGAAACCCAGGGACTGAACCTGCCTGGCAGAGCTACAGAGCACCCAGGGGTGAGACTTAATTTGCTGTGCTGTGAGCTTGCAGTTGCGCACACTGTTAGAGCTGGGGAGTGTTTAGTCAAATGCCACTGCTGCAACCTGACACAGTGCATTTCAAGTACTGTTTTCTTTTATCTGCGAAAAATGGAAACAAGCCAGTTCTCACAGCTTCTTCTTTGGGTAAAAGTGTTATTCTGTCATTGCTGCTGATCTACTCCTGTAATACAAGATCATTTGGGGGTTTCTGGCAGGAGCAACGTCTTAGAGGCACTGGGGGAAAAAACATGGTTTCAGGTCCTTGTAGACAAGCAGGCAGGAGTATGTCAAAGGCAAAGAGCATTGCATTGGTAAAATTGCAAGAGTGCTAATTACATATTGCACACATTGTTCATAATTGAGGCTCATCAAACTTTGTTATTGGATAACCTCAGCTGAGCACTTTTTACTCTTAGAGAGGCCCCATGCCAAAGACAAAGCAAAGTTAAATGAGCAGGGGAAGAAGTGCCCTCTAGCTGTCAGATCCTTCCTCTCATCTCTTTGGGTCTTTTATATCACAAGCACTCTCAATAGAGACGGGACAAGTCAAAGCCGGCCTTATTAAAGTATCCTTCAAACACATGTCCCCAAACTAATCCCCTCTCCTAAAGCTGCCTACTCTTTGACATGAGCCCCTTTTCACATGTTTTAAACCTCAATGCCACAAAGCATCGATTTCACACAGTCATGCTGGAGAACTACTGAGAAGAATCACTTTGTTGGTTACGGTCCATTCAACTACTTCACCTCCGCAGCAGGCTGCCTTGAGGCAAACACACAGGACAGGCAGCTTCCAAAAGGTTCCTTGTGCAGGGTTTACTTTGATGTGCTTGAAAATAATCCTAACTTGAGCGTCTATCGTTGAGAAACACTAAAATGTCACCTGCTTCAAAATGCAGGTAACCCAACCAAAGCAATGCTCGTAATCTGATGTGCAGCATATCAAATATGAGGGTAATGCTTTGACCTTTGTGCTTGTCATAATTAACTACAATTACAAGGTTAAAATGAAAAGTTGGGATTTTGTGTTTGAGAGGCAACTGTGCTTGCGTTACATTTTTATATTCGCGTCTCACGCCATTGGCAATTTCAGACTCAATTTGAGGAGTTCTGGGTCATCAGCTCACTTCAGTCAAATCTAATTTTGTCTTGTTTAGGCCTTACTGTATATCTTACAATAAGGCCTAGACTTTGATTCGACTGGAACTTCAAAAGTATCTCAAAAGAAAGCATCTACCCATCTGTAGATCTGTGAGGGGAGCTCAAGATCCGGTGAATATGGCACATTTTACCAGAGTGCTCTTTATAGCTGGTGCAACAGATGTGACTTAACATGAGTCATCACACGAAGTTGGCTGAAAGAAAACCAAAATAGTCGAGTCTGTGCTGTACAGATTGTTTTTTCAAGTGCGTGTGTGTGTGTGTTGCTCGTCAGCGTGTGCGCTTGAGTCTTTGGGATGGGTTGTGATGTCAGGCGCTGTAATGTCGACCTGTAAGATGCTACTGTGGAAACATCCTGATTGTCATAATTAACTAGCTAGTACACACATATGAAAAGCAACATTTGTATACAATTCATCGTTTTTTTCACTGTCCCCTTCCGTTTGTGTAACTGTGCCTCTTTGTTGTTTCTTTAAAAAAAAAAGAATTGTGCTATTTCCGGAGTGCTGCTGTCTGTGCACTCTTGTGAATACATTGCGATTTCCAATTTTCCCCTTAAAGACTGCTTTAATTGTCCCTAATTGCTGATGCAAGCGTTTCATTTGTAGGGTTGTATGTGTAGATTTAACTGCAACATGAAGTTGAGACAGGAGAGTGAGAAACAATTGTGTAAGCTCACAGCTTGTACAAACAGAGGGGAAAATATAGCACCAGTTTAGTTTAAAACAGGCGACGCAAGAAAAGCCACAAATGCCCCTTTAACACTAAACAGCTTGAAACCTCATTCATAACCTTGGTCTTTTGTTTTTTTTTTTTACTCTTCTGAGCAGAAACAATACTATCCTGAACACACACAACTACTAGACTCACTTGGTGATTACTGCAGCTCTATTTTTTATATGATCAAAGTCACAGTCTAGATATTTTAACTATGCCACTAACAACCCACTGAGTGAGGGTATGTGAGAATGGTACTGCCAGCAACTACATCCAGACCACATCAGCTTATAGCAGGTAGCTGGTGGGAGGGGAGGCCTGTGCACTCTATCTGGGAAGATGGCAGCATGACGCTGTGGGAGAACTGCAGGGGAACTAAGGAACCAGATCGGAGTAGGAAACTTGTCCGTGAAGGAAACTGTGCCATTGGATTAAAAAGAGGGAAAAACAAGAAAGAAAAAAAATTAAAAGCCTTAAAAGAACGGGAATGTCAAGAATAATTTTCTGTAATGCAATTAGTTCATCTTTATGGTTCATGACGTCACGGTGTGAGAACTATATCCGATGTCCTCGTCCTCCTCCCAGTCGTCACTAAGAGTTGCTAGGGTAATGGGTCCTTTGTCACAGGCTGGCTGCAACCATCGCTGCACCTGTTGAGGCTGGAGCTGTCGAGGCTACGCCTGCTGGGCTTGAGAACTCCAGAGGAGAAGGCAAAGGAACCAAAAGAGGTGGGAGAAGAGGGAGACAGGGATGGAGTAGGAGTGCTTGGTGAAGATGAAGAGGAGGAGGTAGCAGTTGGAGTAGGGGATGAGGACTGGCTGCTGGGCAGGGGCAAAGAGGAGGCTCGCTGCTCACGTAGAAGGCGGTGATGACGAAGGGCGGAGGAAAGGAGCAAGGCCTCAGCGCTCAGGCCGGAAGCAGACAGGCTTGCCAAGAGGGCCTTTGCTTGGCTTGAGGAGGCTGTAATTGAAGGCATTGCCCCCTCCTGGGGGTACTTCCTCAGGCCAGGAACAAACGCTGCTGCAGGAGAGGCCACTTGGCCTGAAAAAATGCCCGTTTTGATACCAGAGAGGTATGGCTCAATACTGCCACTGGTGCTGTAGGTCCCCTTGGCCTTCAGGTAGAGCAGGGACACAGAAGACAGGAGGGAGTAGAGGAGGAATGTAAAGAGATGAGGTTTTCAGGGGTCGAAGGGAAAATCATGAAAAATGAAAGTCTTAAAATTGGTTGTGGTTGGGTACTGTGCCCTGCAGCACCTTCCCTTAGTATTGCACACAAACATTTCTGCACAAGCATGCTTGCACACACACACCCACACAGGCTCACACAGACTGGGCGTCAGACCATATTTCAGAGTAAACACCGGGGACGTGAAAGCTGTTGATAAGGTAAAGGGAGCAGATGGTTGTGTGTATCTCTGTAGTCAGGTGAACAGGAGGAGAAGGAAGCTGAAGAGGCTGGACACGAACAGGTTGCTCACTGCTGCAGGTTTATAGGTACGGTAGATGGGCAGGCCAGGAGGTGCAGGGCAGCACAGGTTCACAAGGGGTGATGGGGTAGGTGAGGTTGCACCACAGGAACAAGTGTCAGAAGAAACATGTAGTGAAAGGGTGGGGGAGTGAGAACAGAACAGGAAACAAACACAGGAGATTGTTATTCAAGTTGATATCAGATTGTGCGATGCAAGCCACGACATAGGCTGCCATCTACACATGATAAGCAAAAACCACTGATACCACTGAAAAGGTGCAACAGTGAAACTGCGCGAATTACACTGTTGACCACCTTCATTTTGACACTTGTTTTAATGATGTTGACTCATTATTAATGTACAATACTCTGATGGGCAGACAGCATCACACCTTTAGTCCCTTTGGGTAGTGCAGGAAGAAGGCAGTAGATGGCAGTGTTTTAACAGCATGAGAGTTGTGAGCAGCACATTTACAACACGCATTTGTCTCTCTTTGCTAAGGCGAATACAGCTGACAGAACAGGTTCTCTGTTTCATGTGCAAATCTGTTTTAGAAGTAAAAACTCACTTTTTAATACGTAACAAAAATGACTTTTTTAGACCTTTCAGAGAAACAACAGGAGAAAAGTTGATTTCTGTGGCTATAAAAGGTTTATTGGATGTTTGTTTTGAGATTATGGGAATTAGTTCTGCTTGAAAGGACAGCAGGTGTGCTAGTCTAGACTGCGCTGCTGGGAGGCTTTCGTCTGCTCTGTTACAGTTCCAGATCCCAGGCTGCCAACCGTTTCCAGAGAGCGGGGCTGTTCCTCTTCTGCTCGAGGAACTCTTCTCAAGCTTGGGTGGATACATTTTTTTTTTCTGGTCTGTGAGTGTGGGAGAGCAGCCTCTCTTCATCTCACATGCTCAGACCTGCCTGCCAAATGATAACCTCCACGGATAGTCCTTTACTAACCCCAACTCATGCCCAGCACCTTTAACTAGTCTGCTTTACTGCCAAAAGTAATAAGAGGCCAAATGGGAAATGAAAATAGGGTTTTGCGGCGTGAAAGTGATTCACATTGTCATGCCTTCCTTGATCTGTGCCAAAGCAAACAGGGAGAAATTGTGGCTTTGAACTGTCTGTTCTTATCCAGCACACTGATTTGAAGGATCCTCATGTCTGAAATGGTCTAATATGTCTCAGTATAGTTTTATTGAGCAGACAGCCCATGCACAGCAGCACAAGGCACTATCAGAAAAGCTCGGTTAATTCTAACACCCGCAATTAACACACATAGATAACATTAGAATTAAAGCTAAAAAAGAAACTAATTCTCTGGAAAGATTTCACACCACATTATTTGAAGGAACATTTCTGGAACTGTGCTAAGGTGTAGCAAGGCACTAAAATCTGAGTTGCTAACTTTATCCCCACCCCATTATCCTAATTTATGGTTAGTGAAATGCCACAATGTTCACTCGGTATTTAGTCTTCGAAACAGCAGGACCCACATAAAACCAAAAAGTGGTGCAAGTGACTCTTGCTTGATCTGACTGCAGTTGGCAGACAGTCATATCTTGAAAATAATAAACTGCCCCTCCAGCTGGCATAAATGAAGTAAATGAACACCAGCTGCCTTTCGTGCGATCTGAAGGAAAGTGTCATTGTGTGGTAAAGATATTTACATGTATTCAGATATTTGGGTCTATTCACTTATTAGCTGAAGTGGGGGACAGTAGACCATCAGCAGACTCTGAAGTGCTGTCCTCGTTCCTTGGGTTTGGACCCTATTTAAAATGCCCCAGAAATGTCACTGCGGTTTGGCAAGAAGAGACAAAAGAGAACAATCTAAAAACACCAAGGGGAAATGGAAGGAGGGTAAAGGTTTGGAGCCATTTAGGGAATTATGAACAGTAGAGGTTTAAGAGAATAACCTAGTTTACCTTCAGTTCAGGGCCAAGAAGAGAGGTCAACCAAGGTGGGCACGTCTGATTGTTAAAACAACAATATCCGTCAAAAAAATGCAGATTAGCAGTGAGTTTGGTGGTGATATGTTGAAGAGGGGGAGCACTGTAACTGTAGCCATTTCAACATTTTGCACCAGCTAATCTTTAAAGTTTCAGAAAATTAAAAGAACTGATCCTATTTTTGTCTCTTTAGTGGCTGTAAGTAGAACTTCTTTCAGAAAGACGACAAGCCAGATGTCACCGAGAGTTCAAAAACGCAGACACACACGTGCGCGCGCGCACACACACACACACACACAGACACACCAGGTAAAGTAAATGTAGATTGGGCAAAAGTTCTTAATTAGCTCTTAAAGGCACTATGCAAATCAGCCATCCGCCTTGATAATTTGATGAGATGAGCTGCAGATAATCAGCATGTTTTTCCTGCCTAGTCTTTGCTCAGCTGTTTCATTATACTGAATTTAAAATGATTTAGTAGACAGATTTTGCTCCATCCATCGTCAAGCTAAATTATAAGGCTCTGCACCACTTCTGCTTGACATTAAAGTTATCAGAAATATATATATAGAGTTAATGATGCAGATAGATAAATAGACAGATAAATAGAACAAGCAAGTACTTTACTGATTATCCATCCATCCGTTTTCCTCCACGCAAACACAGGGAGAACATGCAAACTCCACACAGAAAGGATGATGGATCTGATCCCAGAGTCCTACCCAGCACACCACCATGCTGCCCCCTTTGCTGATTATATACTTACCAATAAACAAATAACTTGCATGTATCTGTTTTAATTTTTTTTGTTATTTTTATAATCAGAATAATGTAATGCATGGTCAGCTTACTTATGGGGACTGTCACAATGCATAACAAGAACAGAGGGGTCACGAGTTTGACTCTGCTCCACAGCAAAATGTATTTCTGAATTTCTTCCATGGGCCACAGCTTTTTGTTTTATTGTATTAGACAAAAAGATTAACAAAATTTCTTCTGCTAAATTTCCCCTTGGCATCTTCCTGCTCCACAGTCCAAAAACATGCAGGTTAATTGGTGTTTCTAAATTGGCCAAAGGTCTGGTCATCTGTCTCTCTGTGTTAGCCCTGTGGTAGACTGGTGACCTGTCCAGGGTGTACCTCACCTCCCACCCTATGACAGCTGGGAGAGACTCCAGCACCCCTGAAATGCTGAATTGGATAATGAAAATAGATGGATGGATAGATAGAAAATTCCCCCTTGCTAGGCAGTTAAGGAAAAATATCCACTGACGTTCATGAAGGAAATCAAGCAGATGCCTGTGGAACTTTCATTATAGAGCTATTTTATAAGCAATACTACAAGTCTAGATTATTAATAAACAATGTTTATTCATTACTGAAATGTTTCCTAGGTTCCCAACATTAAAAATAAAGCTAGCATGAAGAAATGTAAGAGCCAGTATAGCAGTATTTTTAAAAATGGAGGCCTGCAAACATCTCATAATATAATAACACGAGCGGCTATTTTATCAAGTGCACTTTCCTAATAAATATTTTGTGCCTCTCTCTTTATATAACACCTGCAAATGTACAAAGGGGCTACATGACCTGTCAACTACTCAGAGCCCCTCGTACTTAAAAATAATACAAAATATAGCTACTGGCTATTGTAGAGTCTACCACAGCTGACTCTTTATTCTCCTAGCTTAAACCAGCTGGGTTTTTGTTTCTCTTTGTTATTCATCGAGCAGTTGTGGTATGCTGCCACCCTTAACTGCTTGGCACCGACTTACCACGCTGACAATTAGCTTTGAGTGTCCACCATCCCTCGAAGGACAGCGCTTTCACTCACACGGCATCTTTTCACAATGACTGTTTTGAAGTTTGTGGACAAAGAGACTGCCGCGTGTGAGTGTCATACTGAAATAATGGGATTAATTTTGCTTTCATTACACAAGTGTAGGCATCCACTCAACTTCCAAATCTCAGCGAATGAGCGAAACTGACAGAGGGCGAGTGAAAAGGAGAAAGGGCCAGCATGCATAAATTGCAGAGTAGAGAAAGCGGAAAGGGGAAGAGAAAGACATGAAGAAGAGAAAACCAGAAAGACTTTACGGTGGAAACTGCCCTCTTCATACTGAATAATCAGTGATTGCCAGCGACTCAAGGGGTGATTATTTCATGGCACTGCAGAGATTCTTCTCAATCTTCTCTCAGTATGAGGCAACCAAAGCCCCCCATGTCTCAAGCCTCTCGCTGTCTGCCTAACACATTCATTTTTCAAACTTTAAGACTGAATTTGTGTCAGAATGCTCTGTCAAATTCTGTGGGTTATGAAGGTTTAGGTGCACTTCACTGCTTCGGTTATTTTTCAAATTACACTGACATTAAGCACCACCAGCACCCCGCCCTCTACCCCCGTACGCTGTAAAAATCTTCTCTCGGCTTTACTTGACCGACATGCTTCAACAGTTCAATTTCCTTGCCTCTAGAGGCCATCTAGCATCCTTATGTCCAGTCTTTTGCCTTACTTTAAACCTCTGAAATGCCAGCATATTAGAAACCGACAAAAAAGGATGAAAATCCAGCTGTCAAGCAAATGTACAACAACAAATACAAAGACGGGGACTTGACTTTATAAAGTTTTATCAAATTAAACTCAAGCTCTTTTAAGGGTTTCTTAATACCCAATTTTCTGCAAGAAAATCAGAAAAAAAACTGAAGTGAAGACCAGTAATACAGTAGGTCTGTTAACGGTGCGAGCGTGTCTATAATGCTAATGATAATACATAACAGGTTAAGATTCTATAATTAGAAATAAGTTAAGACTTTCAGACATAAAACACTGCTTAGTAATTAAAGTGCTAATCCTTCATGACTTTAACCTGTCTGACATACATCTGTCTGTGGGACAGTGCCTGCAGAAGATCCTGATTTCAGCAGGCTCATAATGATGAGACCGCCACAATACTGTGACTTGGCCATTAAACGGTTTATGATCATTAGCAAAACTGGCATTAAATTCAATTTAACACTTCTGCCGTCTTTCAAGCCAGCATCTTGAATGTTACACAGAGCGTGATACACAGATAGGAATGCATCATGCTCAGGGGGGGTGCAGTAGTTCTGTGGGGCAGGGAGAGGACAGTGATAGTTAAGGCCTATTTATGCTTGATCTGGTGCAGAGTGGATTACATGAATGGATGCACACACTCTTGCGTTTAAGAAAATAACTCCGAAGGCTTGCTGAAGTTGTTTGGGAGGTGGTATAACCATTCTGGCAAATTTTGTCGCTATTTGAGGAACAAGGTCATTAAATATGCTTATACATATCTGAGAAAAAAAGTAATACTATCCTATCGGTCTTGATTTGTAGTAAGCACAGATTTCTACCTCTCTTTGACCCAATTTCAACTGTGACAAATCTGCAGGCATAAAGGGAGTGTCATTTGATAATGATCATTCCTCTAATTTTGATGTTTTTTTCCCACCTCCACTGTATACAAGTCCTAAGTGCCTAAAATTACACCTAATATGACTGCTTGCATATGTGTCACGCACAGACATTGCCAGATCAAGTGTGTTTTGACCTCAGTGCGATATGTAAAGCTGATACCTGTTGCTGGCCCTGGATCTTCATGAAGTCCTCTCTTTTGCCACTTTTAGTCTTTTCTGTGCTGTTCTGCTGCAGGTGCTTCAGCTTGGAGGTGGCTGAGGAGTTGAGAACCTTTCCAAGACTGGAATGAGTTCCTCCCTGAGAGGAGAACAAACAAGAGAACAGAGGAGAAGTATTAATAATGCTTTGTCAGACAGTTGGCGTCAGTACATTTCATCGCTCCTCTGCAGTGTCTTTAGTTTAAGCTTCAGATACAAATCAACTTGCTGCAGAGTTTGATTTCAGCCTTTATCCAGTCCTTCTCTTGAGACTAATTATGTTTTTAAGACCTGAGCTTATAGCTGGGATAAAACTGAAATATCCCCTTTACAGAGTTTCACTATCTATCAGCAGAAGATGCCAAAGACCAGAATATAGAAATGCAGCATCAAAACTGACGTTGCGTAGCTTAGTCTTTCCACGCAATCCACAAGGCAGTGTGCTTAATGATCTATCCTGCTGAGTTACTCTATTGACTCTCTCTAATACACAGAAAAACAAATACATATCCAGTCAAATTGCCACCCAACTGTGCCTCGTCTGCACACAGAAACATTAGCAGAAAGAAAAACTAACAAAAGCTTAATCCTAGTATCAAATAGTCAAGTTTCCCCTACTACATCAATTCAGGGCAGAAAGCCATCGTAACCACCTTCCTTCTAAGCCAATCCGTTTCTTAATGAGAAGCAGAATTTTAAAATTAGGACATAAAATGTACAAGTAAACTTGCTGTTTGATGTGCTAATTAAAAACTAAACTCTAATGGGTTTTGAAAGTAGATTTCTTGTCAGTGTGAATTTGCTAAGTGCGCCGGCAAATGTTGGACAAGAGTTGAAGAAGGGTCATGTTGAAATGATGAACGTGGTTGGAGTTGGGAGTGATGAAATAATGTGTGAAGACTCTGTAATCCTCAGCCATGCCCACGGGAATGCTTTCTGGCTCTACATCAGAGGGCTTAAACTCACCATGACAGTGTGACTGTCAAGTACTGTAGTCCTGCCCTGAGTGGTAGGCTACAATCAGAGCAACAGGGAATGCTACGCAAGCTGTCAAGACCTCTCAGTGAAGTGGCAGCCGACACAGGAATGCTTTTGATAATTACTAATCTTTTGCCGTGTAACGGTCAGCTGGAGGTGAGCTAAAGCCAGGCTACTGACACCATCTGGTAATAGAATTCAGCACATGGTTAGTATATATTAATATGAAGTGTATCAGAAGTGATCCTAGGCTTTGGCAAGAGATCTAACTTTAGAAAAAAAACCCAAACCTGTTAGCTTGAATTTCTTTCTAGAGTCGTTAAACTCCCCAAGTTTCAATGGCCCCACTGATACCCACACATTTGCATCACTATGATTGAAGACTTTGGGTCAGCTGTTCACATGGATTGTGAGTCTAATGTTCATGTGCGTGGATGAACATACACTTAATTGTAACAGTCAGGCAAAGGTGGTGAATTCATCCTGCATTTGCTGCTGTCAACGGCTCGTTTATCGCCGACCCATTTCTGACTAGCTCCCCGAGTATTTAAACTGTTCACAGAGGAACAGGTCACCTCAGGAGCTGACATATTTTTTGAAAGGGTATCACTCTGTTTATTGTGACTGAGGTGTTTATATGGGGAACTTCTCAAAGTGAACATTCACAGAATGGAAACTTTAGGCTCCATGTAAACATAGCCAATGTAATGTGTGCAACAGGCCCTTTTTACATTAGCCGTTTTGACTTGTCACAGCAGGGCATGTCACAGCCATTTAACCAGGCCAACATGCACAATACCAACACATGGAACAAGTTATTAATCTCATTAATAACACTCGTGTTTACCTTGCAATGCCATATCAAAACAGCTACTCCAAAAAAGGCAGAATGCACACACAATGATGCTGCATAATGTAAAATA
This sequence comes from Pterophyllum scalare, assembly GCA_024447675.2. Classification (NCBI taxonomy): domain Eukaryota; kingdom Metazoa; phylum Chordata; class Actinopteri; order Cichliformes; family Cichlidae; genus Pterophyllum; species Pterophyllum scalare. The sequence continues at coordinate 67,523 of JAMQGT020002888.1, read as the reverse complement.
CAGTTTAACATAAATATGTCCTTAAGCTTTATTAAAATGCAGCAAAAATGCATTTGTTTTTGCTTAAAACGATAATGAAAGTTAATTTAATTAGATGTTACTAACTAGCAAAGAGCAGAAAAGGAGAAGAGGAAAATGCATCTTTTTTTCATTGCCTGTTGTAACAAAAGGTGAAATTAGCTAGACTCACAGGCAGATAGGGGATACCAGGACAGATCAATAAAAAAACAATTAACAGCTGTGAGCTCAGCAGGAGAGCAGCCCCAGCACTAATCACAGAACAGACGAGTAGGTAGGAAGTCTGCTGTCTGTCCCCTCTGCGTAGTTTCGATTTCAAATACAGTTGTATGCCGATTTAATCGGGGAGCAGACATCAGAAGCTTGAGAGGGAAGTTCCAATACTCATCCAGAGAGGAGAAGCGTAGAAAAAAAGAGAATGATGCTTCAGAGCAGAAATGGACACAGGAGGTGTAAGGAATAAACCTGGATTGATGCTGGATTCAAAAAAGATGGCTTGGGTGGGGTTGGTGGCTTCTTCATCTTGGAAGTTGGACTACCAGTCATCTGTACAGCTGCACTTTTGATGATTGACTCAGTGGACAGCTGCTCTGTGGTAGCATGGCCACTAATCTCTATCAATGTGGTCTCGAGCTCTCGAATAGTCTCCTCCAAGCTGTCCAGCCTCTTGTAGGTGCTGCGTCGGACATCTTCTATTCTCCTCTGAGTGTCCACAGAGCTAACCGACCCAGCAGAGTCAAGAGTATGGCTTACTGAGCTCTGCTGTATCTCAGGTATTATCCTAATTTCAGTTTTGTGGTGAAATGTCAGCATGCCAGCCCCTGTCTCTATCCCCCTCCTAAGAGCCTCCACTAGAGACGTCTGCTGGCCTGGGGCATGGGAGGATTTTAATTTGAATGACTCCAAAAGGGAATACAGCAGTTGGTAGGCCTCTTTGACAGTTTTTCCTTCCTCGAAGAGCACTAAAAGAGGCCGGTGACTCAGCTGAACCTCAGAGAGTTCTTTAGTCTGTGGAGAGATGGTTAGAGTGTGAAGAACATTTCCTTTAGTCTCACTGAGCTCTTGGGCCTCAAGAAGAGACACCGCTCTCATGTCCAGATCTGTCACCAGCAGGGCAACTTCCTGTTTGAATTTGCTATCCAAACACTGTTCTCGATGGGGAGGACTTTCAAATCCCCCTGAATGCCTTTCCAATGAAATCATAGTCTTATAGACTGATTGATAACCAGTCCAATCTTGTGATGGCGTCTCCTCCACAAGGTCATTGCCTAAATCTCTGACAGGGTCCTCTGAATTTGTGAGCGAAGCCGGACAGCACTCTGTCAACACGATGTGGGGGACGGGAGACAAGTACCCTGCCTATAAATGAAGAAAGCACTTGAGGTTTAAATTTAAACACACTGATCTGTGGCACACTCCAAGCACAAATTTCAAAGAGACTACAAATCACTGCATTAAAAAACCCAAGCACATCGGAAAGCACAAAGAAAAAAGGAATAGTAATGCTGAAATACCTTTGTAAATAAAGCCCTCCTAACATAATTGTCAGTGTGAAAATGTCTGAGCAATTTACAGCTGCCGCTGTATATTCTTTATGTACTTAGTTGCTCTCTCACACACAAAAACAACAGCAGAAAGAACAACTGCATAAATACCTGTTAAGGACTGATGACTTTCATAAAGATGTGCAAAAAATGTAACAGGTATAAATGCAAAGGACGATTAGAGAGACTGTTAATGGACTTGCTGAAACTGAATCAAATTACTCATTGACAGACAACTCTGTAGAGCCTTTTAGCTGATTTCAGTTATTGTTTTGGGGCTTACAGCACATTATCAGCAGATGCTACATGATAGACAAATTACAATTACCGCAATTCCAAAAAAGATCAAACGCTGTGTAAAATCTAAAAGAAAATGTGCCGTTTTCAGAACTTTGGTGGCAGCAACATTTTTGTTGCATTTGGAACAGGTGCAACAAAAGGCTGGAAGTAAGTGGTACAAAAACAAACAGCTGGAAGAACATTTTGCGACTAATTAAGTTAATTGGCAACAGGTCAGTGATCGGGTCTACAAAGAGCATCTTAGAGAGACAGAGTTTAATGGGCAAAGGTTCACTGAGCTACAAAAAAAGTGCATCTACAAATTGTGGAACAATTTCAGAAGAAAATTCCTCAAGACAAAATTGTAAAGACTGAATAGTTCATCATTTACAGCATATCATCAAAGGATTCAGAGAACCTGCAGAAATGTCTGTGCTCAAGGCCAAAAATCAACAATGGATGCCCTCAGATGGCACTGCATTAAAAACAGGCATGATTCTGTCACTGCATGGGTTCAGGAACGTTTCCAGAGATCACTGTCTGGAACACAGTTTGCTGTGCCATCCGCAAATACAGCTTAAAGCTCTATGATGCAAACAAGAAACCATATATGAGCATGATCATTTCTTGGCCAAAGCTAATTTAAATTGGACCGAGGCTAAGTGGAAAATATGGACGCCACAATCTCTGGATTAAAGAGGAGAAGGACCACCTAGCTTGTTATCAGCGTTCAGTTCAAAAACCTGCATCTCTGATGGCATGGGGGTCCATTAGTGTCTGTGGAATTGGCAGCTTGCACATCTGACATTATTAGTGATGAAATGTATATACAGGTTTTAATGGACTGGTACTTACAGTATGGACTGTTAGAAAAAAATAGAGGATGCTACACCATTGCCTTGTCCCTACTTTTTTGAGATGTGCTGCTGCCATCAAATTAAAAACAAATCTGATATGTTTCATAAGTTCTATGAGGTTTGCAAACCATTGCATTCTGCATTTACATTTTCCACAGCATCCCATTTTTGGGAACTGGGGTTGTAGTTAGTGATTCCTGTGTGTGGTAGCAAGCTTAGAAGTACAGAGATAGAGACTTATTAGGGAAGCAATCCAGACTGCTCAGGGTAAGCCATAAAGTTACCTCACTGCCTGAGGCCTCAGGAGGCCACAGGCCCAGTTTGGAGAGGGGTACACTTTTCGGGTTAACTAGCAGGGAAAGGGGAGCTGACATAGAGAGACTGACTGGGGCTCTCTCAAATAGCTGAGGAGGAAAAAGGAAAGTTAAAAACTGTAAGAGAAAAAACACAGCAGCAGCTAAGTGGTCAAACTCAATTACTGTTGAGCCTTTACTCTATTCAATTTTAGCAGGTCAACTCAAACACAGTCCAAGCAGCTATCAGGATCCATCTGTCTGGCTGTGATCTGTGAGCCCTGGGTGATGATGTGTGTGAGTGAGCAGTATGTGATCTTTGGGCTCTCACAGTGCCAGGGGCTGGGGACATATGGCACCTGCTGCCTGAACATGTGGTAATGATGGTGAGCATATCTGAACAGACACTGCCTGCATGCGTGCACGCAAAGGCTGGCTCCACATTGAGGCCGTACCATGAATGCTAAGTATGTGAATACTAAATACAGGTTTTTCCTTCAATGAAAAACAGGTTATTAAGGATATAACTAACATGACATCTCATTTACCTCCAATTCGGCAGCAATCTTCTCCTCCTCTCCCTCCTCTTTGTCTTCAGAAGCCAGTGTGGGCGGTGTCGATGAAGGACGAGGGTTTTCAGACACGGTCCTCCTCAGTTTTATGTGAGGTTTCTGTCCCTCTGTCTCTTCAGATTCAGACTTCTAGAACCACAAGAACAAATAGGGCTTTGAAATTATCCGGAGTCGATGTCAGAAGCTTGCAATTTGAACATTTTATTGACAAGCTCAATGTTTTGATGTGTCTGGAATATATCTGTCGGAGCCTACTAACACGATGATTTGTAGATTTGAGGATTAAAACAATGGAATTGTTTAATGTGCTTATTTAATATATATATATATATATATATATATATATATATATATATATATATATATATATATATATATATATATATATTTTTCTTTCCTGTTACCTTTATGCTTTTTCCAGGAATTAGTGGCTCCCCACTGCGAGTGGTCACGCCTGGAGATGAAGGGAAACTGCGTCTAGGTGGTGGAGGTGGAGGGGACTTGGAGGGTTTCTCTGTGCGATAACGAGGTACTGTCAGCTCATCTGAAAAGAAAGTTACATGAAACAAATAATATTTAAAACAATATTATGGCTATAAATGCCTCTGAGACTGTGTACAGTATGTGAAACCTAATGTATTCAAATGTGCCAAATGACTAAAACTAACATTTTGCAGTTTTATACTTTGTTTACCACAGTTTTTAGGATTTTTCAGTTGTGGACAGAAGTTTACATACACTCATTATGGGTATGACTGCTGGAACACCACTTCCCAGCAGTCACTGTACACAGTGAAGCAATTTTTTTATAGCCATGGACTAAGAGGATGCCAACCAAGAAAGAAGACCCTGCTCCAAAATCAGCACTTTAAAGCTCAACTGAAAGTTCCAACAAGACAATGGTCCCAAACACACATCAAAACTGGTATTGGAATGGATAAAGCAGGCTAACATTAAGCTTCTGTAATAGCATTCCCAAAGCCCTACTACTTTAAAGCCAAGTCTGCACCAGAAAACCAACCAATTTCAATGAACTCTACCAACTCTGCCAAGATTAGAAGCTTGTTTATGGCTACCAAAAGCTTCTGGTTGAGGTGAACCAGATACATGTCAACCAGATGTTTTAGGGACATTTAAAAAAAATATTAGTGTGGGTGTATGCATACTGAACATTATGACTAACTGCCTAATATTGGGTTAGTCACCCTTTTGCTCCCAAAACAGCCCTGACTCATCAAGGCATGGTCTCCACTAGACCCCTGAAGGTATTCTTTAAGTTGCTAAGTGGGGCCTTCATGAATTGGACTTCTTGTCCAGCACATACCACATATGCTCAATTGGATTGAGATCCGGGGAATTGGAAGCCAAGCCAACACCTCAGAGTGCATTATCCTGATGAAATAGGCCACAGCTATCAGGGAATACTGTTTCCATGCAAGGGTGTACACGGTCTGCAACAGTGCTGAGGAACGTGGTACCTGTCAAAGTAACATCCACATGGATGGCAGGACTTAAAGTTTCCCAGCAGAACTTTGCCCAAAACATCACACTGCCTCTACTGACTTGCCTTCTTCCCATAGTGCACCCTGGTACAAGGTGTTCTCCAGGTAAGCAATGTACGCACCCAGCCATCCATGTGATTTAAAAGTAAACGTGATTCATCAGAACAGGTCACCTTCTTCCATTGCTCCGTGGTCTAATTCAATTCAATTCAATTTTATTTATATAGCGCCAAATCACAACAAACAGTCGCCTCAAGGCGCTTTGTATTGTGGGTAAAGACCCTACAATAACACAGAGAAAACCCAACAGTCAAAACGACCCCCTATGAGCAAGCACTTGGCAACGGTGGGAAGGAAAAACTCCCTTTTAACAGGAAGAAACCTCCAGCAGAACCAGGCTCAGGGAGGGGCAGTCATCTGCTGCGACCAGTTGGGGCTGAGGGGAGAGAGACAGGACAAAAGGCATGCTGTGGAAGAAAGCCAGAGATTAATAATAATAATTAAATACAGAGTGAAGTATACACAAGTAAATAAAGACGAATGAGAAGAAACAGTGCATTATGGGACCCCCCTCAGCAGCCTAGGCCTATAGCAGCATAACTAAGGGGTGGTTCAGTGTCATCTGATCCAGCTCTAACTATAAGCTTGATCATAAAGGAAAGTTTTAAGCCTAATCTTGAAAATAGAGAGGGTGTCTGTCTCCAGAATCCAAGCTGGGAGCTGGTTCCACAGATGAGGGGCCTGAAAGCTGAAGGCTCTGCCTCCCATTCTACTTTTAAGTATCCTAGGAACCACAAGTAAGCCAGCAGTCTGAGAGCGAAGCGCTCTATTGGGGTGATACGGTACCACAAGGTCTTTGAGATAAAATGGGGCCTGATTATTCAAGACCTTGTATGTTAGGAGAAGGATTTTAAATTCTACTCTAGATTTAACAGGGAGCCAATGAAGAGAAGCCAATATGGGAGAAATATGCTCTCTCTTTCTAGTCCCTGTCAGTACTCTAGCTGCAGCATTTTGGATCAGCTGAAGGCTTTTTAGGGAGCTTTTAGGATAATAATGAATTACAGTAGTCCAGCCTAGAAGTAATAAATGAATGGATTAGTTTTTCAGCATCAGTCTGAGAAAGGATATTTTATTTTATTTTATAAATATTGCGCAAATGTAAAAAAGCGGTCCTACATATTTGTTTAATATGTGCATTGAAGGACATATCCTGGTCAAAAATGACTCCAAGATTTCTCACAGTGTTACTGGAGGCCAAAGTAATGCCATCCAGAGTAAGTATCTGGTTTAAAACCATGTTTCTAAGATTTGTGGGGCAGAGTACAAGAACTTCAGTTTTATCTGAATTTAGAAGCAGGAAATTAGAGGTCATCCAGGCCTTTATGTCTTTAAGACATTCCTGCAGTTTAACTAATTGATGTGTGTCATCTGGCTTCATGGACAGATAAAGCTGAGTATCATCTGCATAACAATGAAAATTGATGCAATGCTTTCTAATAATACTGCCTAAGGGAAGCGTGTACAATGTAAATAAAATTGGACCTAGCACAGAACCCTGTGGAACGCCATAATTAACCTTAGTGTGTGAAGAAGACTCCCCATTTACATGAACAAATTGGAGTCTATTAGATAAATATGATTCAAACCACTGAAGTGCAGTACCTTTAATACCTATGGCATGCTCTAGTCTCTGTAATAAAATGTTATGATCAGCAGTATCAAAAGCTGCACTGAGGTCCAACAGGAAAAGCACAGAGACGAGTTCACTGTCAGAGGCTGTAAGAAGATCATTTGTAACCTTCACTAATGCTGTTTCTGTACTGTGATGAATTCTGAAACCTGACTGAAACTCTTCAAATAATGTCTAAAATTTTATTTGTAAAGAAATCCATGAAGTCATTACTAGTTAAAGTGAAAGGAATACTCAGCTCTACAGAGCTCTGACTCTTTGTCAGCCTGGCTACAGTGCTGAAGAGAAACCAGGGGTTGTTCTTATTTTCTTCAATTAATGATGAATAGTAAGATGTCCTAGCTTTACGGAGGGCTTTTTTATAGAGCAACAAACTCTTTTTCCAGGCTAAATGAGCATCTTCTACTTTAGTGAGACGTCATTCTCTCTCCAGCTTACAGGTTATCTGCTTTAAGCTGCGCATTTGTGAATTATACCATGGAGTCAGGCACTTCTGATTTGAGGCTTTCCTTTTCAGAGGAGCCACAGTATCCAAAGTCGTACGCAGTGAGGATGTAAAACTATTGATGAGATAATCTACCTCACTGGGAGCAGAGTTTAGGCAGCTGCTCTGCACTGTGTTGGCACATGGCACTGAAGAGCATAATAATGAAGGAATTAGATCCTTAAACTTAGTTACAGCACTTTCACAAAGACTCCTACTGTAATAAAACTGATCTGATGCTCATGTCCATTGTTGGTACTTTTGGCGTTGGACAAGGGTCAGCATGGACACCCTGACTGGTCTGCGGCTAGGCAACAAACTGCAGAGCCAGCATTAAAATTTACAGTAGCTCATCTATTGGATCGGACCACACGGGCCAGCCTTCACTCCACAAGTGCATCAGTGAGTCTTGGCTGCACGTGACCCTGCTGCTGGTTCACCACTGCTCCTTCCTTGGACCACTTTTGATTGATACTGACCACTGGAGTCTGGGAACACCCCACAAGAGCTGCAGTTTTGGACCCAGTCTGACCCAGTCATCTAGCCATCACAATTTGGTACTTCTCAAACTCACTCAGATCTTTACATTTGCCCATTTTTCCTGCTTCTAACACATCAACCTTGAGGACAAAATGTTCACTTGCTCCCCAATATATTCCACCCTTTAACAGATACCATGATGTAGACGTAATCCATGTTATCCACTTCACCAGTCGGTCGTCATAATGTTATGCTTGATCAGTGTATATATTTGAGCCTGCATGTATAATTTTGACCCTGGGTGGATAAAAGAAAATCCCAAATAAATTCAAATTTGTGCACACAATTCTTGGTTTTTAGCCATTAAAGATGTATGCTGTACATTCTACCCTGGAAAAAGAACAGTTTAAAAAAATATTTAAAAGTTCAAAATTACCATGACATATGTGTAAACTTCTGCGCACAACTTTAACATACACAGCTGTTGTGAAATCTGTTTAAACATTAGAAATTGGAGTTAATGAAAAACAAAACCCTTTTCCTTGACTCTTGACTGTACAACTTGACAATGATGTCTCATAATAATGCAGACTGAATCACTAACTCTCCATCTCACCAGAGCCACGCCTGGATCCTATCTCTTTCCCAGAAAGCTTGTGCTGGGGCTTGTTGGCACGGTGCTCTGGAGTCGCTGCCCCACTTTGGGGGGTTTGTGTTGATGGTGTGTTGGAGGAGGGCTTAATCTGCTTGGCAGCAAAGTCCAAATCTGGAATAGCCTTCATTAGCTCAGCCTGGGTCTCCTCCAACAGACGGTTGATGTCCTGAGCACTGTACTGGGTTAGACTGGCCCGCTTTTCCTCCCAGTCCCGCTCTGCTGCCTGTGAAGTGGAGAGGTGGATATGAACAATTTATGAACACAAAACTGTGACAGCAGACGGTGAAAAAAGTGGAAATAAACAGGAAAAACAATCCCTACCAGTCGGACTTCCATTGACAAAGCTTTGTCAGCAGCAGCACGCCGCTCAAGCTCTTCTAGCGCTTTGCCCTTGTGGGGAACAGGAGGATGGTTATCCTTGTGAGGGCCGGGTTGGTTACCGTGTCCACGGCTGAGGCTGGAGTGAGGGCTCCAGTTGGACAAACTGTTGCCTCCCCCAAGGTCATTAATGGCGAGCGGCGGGCTGGTAGGGATTTCAAAGTCTGAAAACTTTCGCAAGTCCTCACTGTGCTTCGATGATGAACTAGTGAAGTCCTCTTGCTTCTTCCATACCCCCTCATTCGCTTGTCTAGCAAGACAGGAGAAGAATTCAGTGAGCAACACTTGTAAATGTAACACAAACATCAAATGTGAACTATACAGGACTTGAAGTGAAAATGAATGGTAAACGCCAAAAAAAGATCCAAAACACTAAAGGATGAAAACTTCCACTCTGACTGAATGAATTTGCCAACTTACTGCTACCCAAAAAGATGAAAGAAAAGAACAACATTAGATGAGCTCTTTTATCATTGAGATTAATTAAGCCTGAGAGTGAGGCGCTTTTTGGACACAAGGCTGATTAGGAGATAGACAAGGGGATGCTGAAGGGCAAAGTCCTTCAAAGTCCTCTAGTCTGTGCTAACCACAAAATGAAACTGTTATTCCCATGACTGAAAAGGACATCAGCAGGACACTCAATAATGCCGATTAAGTACAACGATACCTGAAGCATGAGCGCACACTTAAAGGCCGCTTTTTCACCACACTTGATGGTTTAAAATCCCTTCCGTATCTCCTAAAGCATCAGATCCTTGACTTAAAAACAGCAAGTGTTTAAGCGTGAACGTTTCTGATCTCGATCAACAACAAGATCAAATCAATTTTCTTGGTCCAAGGCCTGTCTCCCTGCCTCAATTTATGAAAATCCATAATGTTCTGCTGACACACAAGCATAAAAAGGTGAAAACATAATGTCTTTGGCAGATGTGCAAATGGAAAAACCTTGCTCCACTTGATTACAAGTGGAAACATTTTCATGCCAGCTAATATTGGACATATTTCACTCTAAGTATCAAGCACTTAAGAATTTATTGGACAAGTGCTTCTTTGTCAGTATTTAAAGGATTATTAAAATCTCTAACTTAATATAAGGACAGCTATTAGACTTTAATGCTGTTTTTTAAAGTGGAACATGAACTATAAAGTCGGTACTGTTATACTCTGTCATACTTGCGCATGGTAGCAAGGGTGTCAGTTATAGTCTTGCAGCGTTTTAACAGGGCATCAAGTCTGTGTGGCTCTTCTTTCAGGAATTTAACAGCCTCCACTTCCACCCGGAGCACCACCCGCATCTTGCTCTGCAGACCTGGGAATTGATCTTCAGGGGGAAAGCAGAGGATTAACACAGGAAGACAACTGTGCTCCCCCAAACACATCAATTGCATTTGTCGAAGATGTTTTATGGTAAGCAACCATAACCTTTTTCAATTTAGTTAAATGGTCACTGAGTTCATTAAGACAATGAGTAATCTGAGGGTGGTTAAGTGTTTCAAACTGGCTGCTGGTGGCTACAAGCTTTGATGAGTAACTGGGGCATTATAAATTGTCTGCCAGCATAAAGAACTGTGTTTTCTTTTTTTGCGCCAGTGTACAGAACGTGAAATGCACCAGAATGACTCACTTTTCAGCTCTGTGAGTGTTTCTCCCAGCTTTCTCAGAAGAGCGGCCTTCTCCTCCAGCTCCTGCACTGTCACCAGCTTGTGGTTGACAGACGACTCCTTCTGGATCTCCTCCACTGACTTCTCCAGGTCGCTGAGATGAAACAGACAGAAGGCTGAACACCAGGGATTCCTCCGCCACACTTCTACTGAATATTTATCTCAAAATCGTGATATTCAAGTTTCAGTAACACTTTTGCCAGTAAACTGTCTCTCAATCAAATGGGAACTAGATCAAAAGTCTGGGCCAGCTGAACTGGAGGAGTACAGATTAGTATTTGAAAGTTTCATGCAGCAACTGAGGTAAGAAACTTTTAAGACAGCTAGATAATATAATGTCTTAAAGAAAACATAGACTATGCAAATATAAGTTTGTTAAGCTCTCCTGTTGAGTATCTCAGTCTAGTCCCCAAGACATTTGATGAATAAAGTTTAATTGTATAATTAATCAAAATAATTAACTGCCACTAGCCAGGCAAAGTAACAGACATCGATTAGCAGGGATCATCTAACAGTTCAACTAATTATTCTGAAATCCAAACAGAGCGGCATTCAGTAACTCTTCCGCGACTCACAGAGCCATCCAGCAATTTTTTTATCACAGTGAAAATTTCCACATACAAGGCTGAAGCAGGTTATCTGATTATTAAATCTCAAGGTAGCTCTTTGCTCTCATTTTTTAAGTCACTTTAATTAGTTGCCGGACGGTCTTGTACCTCAGATCTTAATAAGCATCTTGCTCTATGCTGGGCTTAATTATAGCTACAGCTTTATCCTATCAGTGTGTTGTAAAAGAGACATGAATTTTGCTGTGTCTGATGCAATTATAAAATACAAGTTAAAACACATCTTAAACTAAACTTAAACATACGGCACAGATCACAGGGCATAGACTCTTCTGTGCTTAGAAACACTTTTTTTTTTTTTTTTCAAATCATCACTTGGTTTGGATTTTTTTTTCAAATGACCACATACTGCTCAACAACTATTATGTTGTGCATTGCCAACAAACAAGTCCTGTACTATAACTGACTGGAGTTGCTGGATGATGAGCTCCTCCTCATTGAGATACTTGAGTCTCTCTTCTTCCACCAGGAGGCGCTGCCTCTGCAGAGGATCCTCCTGCTTCCTCAGGGCATCAGCTACGCGCACACTGAGCTCGGCCTCTGTCCGTTTCAGCAGCATTCGCACTGAATCCTGGTTCTCTAGCTGCACAAAAACAAGACACACATTTAAAAAAAAAAAAAAAACATGACAGAAATACATACACGTTTAGCAAAAATTTGGAAATAAACCGTATAAATGTTAGCCTTCTTGGCCTTCAGAGAATTGCTTGCTGATGTTATGAAATGTGCTATTTCATTTATCGCAAAAATAATGTCACATTAAGGAGGAGGATTGGAGCTGACTAAGGCTTTACAGAAGACTTCAGTGATTTGCAACAACTGCACACTTTATTTCCCCTTGTCCTTAAGAGCTCAGCTTCTGTGGGCTTTTTACTGCATGCTTTTCTCTGCCTCGTTACATGAGAAGCAACATTTAACTCTGTCCTTTACTGTTAACACATTTTTCAGTCAACATTAGGGAGTTTTAGCCTTCATGATGTAATGAACAATGTGTTCATGCAACCACTGTGAGATGCAGCTAGTACTTCACTCTGTGGAGCCTGTGCTCACATTAGAATGTGCATACAATATTTTTCTAAACACAGAGGGCTGGGATACCCTGAGGAAATGAAAGATGCCCATAACAAACACACCAAGCATGAACTCAGCTTCCTTCCATTGTTACGAAAAGAATATTCTACAGGACTATGCATGTAACACAACTCCCCAAGACTCGAAATCACCTAGTAAGCAAGAAAAATGAATAATTGATCATCCTTTTGTTCCAGGAAGTGAAGCAAGACAACAATATCGCTAACATTCCACAATTATCCAGTTTTCCTCATCATACTGCCAGCAGCAGTGATGCAGATGAGGCCAAAAGCAAGGGGTATGGCAACACAAAAAAATGTTTTAATACATCCAGAGAAATAGTATGCTCTGCTGCCTCTATCTTGCTCAGTTGCCTGTCTCTCCTTTACCCTTCTGTATAATTCATGAGCCGCATGTAAAATTGAAGCTGTTGGCCATTGCCGCGGGCAGCAATATAGGCCCAGGTGCAGAGGTCACACTCGGGCACACCGACATGTAAACAGCAAACTGTTCTCTCTTTGGTATATCACAACCATGGGTGTTTCACTTGCCATCTCATTGTTCAGCCAGTTCAGGAAAGCCTTGTGATTGCTCTTATGGAACAAATAAAAGCACTACATGCCTATCATCTCTCACTCCCATACCTCTATTTTTCATCCTTTTTCCTGCAAAAAAAACAAAACAAAAAAAAGTGCACTCCTCTGCAAGTGAGAGTATTTATCTCATCTCTTTCTAATTCCTCCTACAGTTACTATGGCACCACTTCAAGCTGAGATAAATGAAATACATAAAGGTGTAATTTCCACATTTTGTTCATTCTTCCTTGTGGCATTTTTTTTGTTTTTTTGGTCTAATTCTGCATCTTTTGTGACAACCTCCATTGCGGTAGCATAGTACAAGATGTGAACTAAGCTTTCCTATTTCTGTCTTTTATTATTAATCTCCAAAACATGCAATGCCCTCAATGTATCATGCACTATAGCACTGTGAACCTGCACGTGTTCTTTACGATAAGTCAAGTATTGCAGTGAAGATGAAATACACAATCAAAACACACGTGTATAGTATGCGCTTGCATATAGTACATGTGTGTTGAAACATTGAATAGCTGCATGCGGACACTATTTTTGATCTACATCTGTGGACAATCAAAGAGTGTTTTAGTGGTCTCACAATCTGTATGGCTTGCATGTCACCAACTTTCTACAGATACCGCAGGTCTCAGGAGTGAAATAGAAAAGGACACTCCAAACAACCGCTCTTAGCACATCATTCAGGCTGATCAAGATAATGCCAGTTCACTTCAGTGAAAATGGGTTTATCTCAACCCAGAAACAGTGTCCTGGTTTCTCTAAATAATCTACTGAGCATGCTGTCAACACTTTTCCTAAGGACTACTTTCAGTAGAAACTTAATAACAACTGTTCACAACACTGCAGAGTCATCAGTAAAGTGTCTCAGGCAAAGCACGCTGCTGATTTTTTAGAACGTATATTTGCAAAGCCTTGGGCGCCACAAACAAGTAATGATTTGGATATTATTAGGCTAGAGGCAGAGACCTTTGGAAAACCCATTAGTTAATAATTGTTTACCTTTTCCACTTTGATGAGTTATACCTCTGTCACTGATTTTACCTTTAAAAGCGGGTATTTACGATTGTTGTTGCATTAACTGTGTTAACCCCAGATCTCTATTTTTCTTTTTACTGTGCTTTTATTGTGTATTTATATTTATCCATGTCTCTCTAAACCAATAAAGGTTAAAAGAAAAAATTTCATTTCCTCTACAGGCAGAAGGAACAGATGTAACCAGGTAAATTTTATTCATATGTTGGGGCATTCAGTATACAGCCACACAGAGCTGTGTTCACAAACACAGACTGCCATTTGCAGGTACGATGATCTATTAGAGGTTTAAAATATTCCGACAGGTAACAGGGAATGTAAACTAGAACATCAAAGGTATATTGTAAAACAAAACCTGTTTGTAGGGCCAGTTTTATAATTGGAAAGGACAAACAGATAAATAGCTTTTCACAGTGGATGTTAAATACCTGGATCTTGCGTAGCTGGCTGAGCTGTTTGCGGAGGTCGCTGGCATTTTGCTGCAGACCATGCAGATGGAGCTGCATCTGCAAGCGACCAACACTGTTCACCTGGATTGAGTTAGAAGGTGGCGGTGGCATCAGAGCTAGAGGTGCCGACGGTGTATTTGCTGCCAATCACAGAGCAGGATACGGGGAGGTCACAAGGAGGTCGTTGGGAAACAAAGTGGTTAGTTTGTTGTGCTGTGCTCCAGTGAGAGTTGCAGCCAGCCAGCCAGCATGGCACAGGAAAATAATAACACACAGGCACACTCACCGTAAAGGCCCAAAGAAATTACATATACAGAAAATCTGGGCACACACACACACGCACGCACACACACAGAGGATACAGTGTGTGAATACAAAAAAAGTCCCATATTCACAAAACTCTAATTGCCCACAGGGAGAAATGTGAGCTCATGCTATTAGTAACCCATAGAGAAGTGCAATTAGTCTATTCAGTAGTGACACACGGGGATAACCATGCTCTTATCTGAACGCAGGCCTTTGTGAGTATGGCCATTGACCCACCAGATATTCTACCACACACATTCACACACCCTCACAAAGGAGCTTTCCACTGTGTGACAAAACAAACCTCTGAAATTCGCAAAGGAATAATGAAGCAGAAATTTCAAAAGTAGAGACAGAACAAGGGGAGTCCGCTCTCTGGGAAACCAACCAGGAGATAAACAGGAGAATAGATGCTGCCAGCTACCCAACAACACCACACACCCATACAGAGGTCAGGGAGCAATGAGAAATGTCTGAGAGGAGTTAAAGTGCGATAGAGTAGGAGATGACAACTACCTTTCTTCTTCTGTCGTCCAGCTGGAATATAGAAAGAGTGAGCAAGTTACCAAGAAATGAGAGTTACAGAGAGACAAAGAGGGAGAGGAAAGTTCATATTCACAGAATAGTGATCCTGGAGAACATTTCACTGACTACAGCAGAGACAATGACTGTGATGACGGCTTAAGTCTTTCAGCAGTGCACCAATGTGTGAGGAAGCTTCAAACACTACATTATCCTTGCACCGGCCCTGTGAAGGTCTTGGCCACAGAGCATGCTCATTTCTGCCAAAACAGGGCTGAAACATTATGGACAGACAGGGGTGACTGCACAATATCAAAGGGATGCATCCAGTATACCTACAGCGCGACAAAAGTTGAAAGATTCTTGTTAGTATTTAAAAAAATTCTGTGCTTAAAAATATATTTCTTATAGGAAATATCTCATATTTTGAAAAAAACATTTGAACATAAAATTGAATCTCCGTGCCGCCAGCAGAGACACCGTCACGAAGTGAAGAAATAAACCTTCCAGAGACTTCAAAGCTGTCTTATTTCCTCTCTCTGGAGGTTATGTTTACAATTTTGCCTCTTTGTTTATTTAACACATTTCATGAGCTGTCAGCAGGTATATTTTTCAATCTCTGACAGAGCTGTGCTAGCATTTAGCCTCTGCTTCCCTGTATTTCTACTTAGCAGTGCAAAAGAAAACTTTGCTGTACAATCTCAGTAGAAATGAAGACTGATTTTCTCTAAACTGACCCTAACAATTCTGTTAACCTGATTTGACCGTGCTTAATTTTGATTATCAAAGGGTAAATCTGTTATTTAAAATTAAACTATTCTACTTAAAAAAAAGGGGAAGAAAAGCAAAGGCAGTGAAACTGAAAAAAAAAGAGTTATGAATGAGGTGGAAATGTAATTTCTCATAGAGTGTCCAAAGGGGCTTCAACACATAACTGGTTTAGTTCAATTAAAATAAACCCTGGCCCAAGTTTTCCTGTATAGTGCAGTTAGTTTGAGAAAACTAGAAGAAAAACTGTCTATGTGAATTATTATGACTGCATAAGCGAAACTACTAGTAAATCCATCTGCTGCTTGCAATGCTTTTAATAAAAAAGAATGTTTAGCCAATGTAGGTTAGATATTTATTATAAATATAAGTGTAACCACATAGCCTTTTTAATACTACTGATATATCAAATGTAGTTAATTGCACTCAGCATACTATGCACTGGGTTTGGGCTATTAATAGGCCAACAGGCATTCCCACTATTGCAGAAATAATTCGTATTCTTTGAATTATGCTTGGGATGGGATGCTCCGTTACACGTAGTTGAATATCTTTGGGATCCAGGGTCAGACTGTGTAACTACATGTTTACATTTAGTTTGATAGCTAAAACTTGCTTTGAACACTGCTGGACTAGAACTAAAAGGCAACAGTGAATATTTTTTTCGTCTAGTCTCGCCAAAGCAAACCAAACTACAAGTGAGCAAAGAGCAATTGCCAAATCTAGAATTCTTAACTTAACCTGTTGCCCACCCTCTCATTATAAGACGGTGAGCAAGTTGCCATAAATTAGTCTTACACTGGGAAATCACCATCATTGCTAGTTTGTGTACATTTGGGTGCATGCACAGAGTGCAGGAAAACAAAAGTATTCTAAACAGCTCAGAGAGCAGCACGGAAAAGGAAGTGTTAGTAACGGTTGGGTACACAGGTGGCAATTACACTGCTTTACTCACTTCCAGTGGCGGAGCCATCACTGTTGGTTTCGGTCTTCTCGCTGGAAGAGAAAGGTAATGGCCGTGAAAACTCCGTCCCTTGGTCCGGAGGGCAGCCCGCCATCATGCAGAGACGCAGCAGGCCGCATCTGAGGATCAACGGCCACAGGGCAAGGCAATTACAGTGCTAACACTAGAAGCACCACTACTAGATACTATCAGAATGACTACATTAACAAGTTGTTACCTTGTTAATGAACTCTATTGCATACATAAGTGGTATGCTCTGACGACAACGGTCTACAAAAATCTACTGAAAAACTATCTCATACATCTGTATTTACCAGTGCACTGATCAGCACTGCGCCCTGCGGCTAGTGCTTAGCTCTACGAATTTGTGCTGTGCTCACACAAGGTAATGCACCGCACCACTGCTATGGAGCTCATACTGACTCTCATAATAGATAATAATGCTGTCGATCAGCCTGTTTATGCATCTAAACCAATGCTGTTTCTGTGACTTTTAGACAGTTAATGGGCTGTAATTGAGAGCCTTACGTGCTGTCACTGTCTGGTGCTCTGGTCAGCACACTCTGGACGAGGCCAGTCAGGCTGGCTATCTGCTTCTCCATGGCCTCCATACGCTCCAGGCGATGATCCCTGCGAAAACAAACACTACAGCTTAGAAATAAAACACCTAAACTCAACACAAAAAAAATGAAGAGATGAAATAACACTTGGGACAGAAAAATATTTATTCTTAGGGGTGTGAAATATGCAAATTTGAACAAGAAATTGTTAAACATAAACTAATATATTAATAAAAACAGTCACACCCATTCTTACTGACCTGCTATTGTCAGAATCTTGCCCAGATAATGAAGACCCAAAACCAGATGTGGCGCGGCTGCCCTCACCAGGTCCAGCTGTTAGACACAGAGGGTCAGAACCGGAACTGGGCCTGGACTTCGGGCTCTCCACAAACACAGAGGAGGAGGCAGAGTCCTTGCGGAAACTCTGTCTGACAGGAGAAGCTCTAGGTGAGCTGGAATAAGAGTCCCTGTCCCTCAGCTGCATGTCAGGGATTTTCTGTGGGGATGAGGGTGGCATGCGAAAACCCATGCCCAGAGTGGCTGAGGAGTATGTGTCTGAGTATAGCGAACCTCCAGGCTTGTAGAGCGAGTCCTCCAGGTCCCCCTGGAGAGCAGCAGCGGAGTAGGTGCTGAGGGAGCGCACAGAGCCACGCCGGTACAGGCCAGTGGAAACAGGGAAGCTAAAGGGGTCTCCAATTGCGGCTAATGACTGGGTGGAGGCAATGCTGAGGCGGCCCTCGTGCATCAAGCTGTAGGGATCAGCATACAAGCCCTCGTTTTTCATCAGTGCCATGTTTTTTGCAGAAACCTCTTCATCAGGTTTGACATCGCGGCGCTCCAGGATGGCACTGGGTGAAGGAGACAGGCCTGCGTTGGCACCATGGCTGGCCGAGGGATGGTGGGGGTGTCGGGGCTGCTCATGCTGGGGATGGGATCCACTGAAGGATGGAGGGCGGCCCCCACTGTAGGAGAGGCGTGAGCGAGAAGGCGATCCAGAGGATGCTGAGGCGGTGGAGGAAGGAAGGGTGTTGAGGCGGCGTGTCGGGGAGGAGTCGCGGGAAGAATACACCATTTCCCTCTGAAATGAACAAAGAGGGATGAGAGTTACCATGGAGACCTACAGATGAGTGTGCTGTGTTTTCCATGTGTCAGCTTCGCACGACTATGACTTGGATCTGGCTGACACCATACAAGCTGTCAGAACCTGCAAATGCCAAAATATATATGATAAATTTGTCCAACCACAAACAAATTGTTGGTCAGACGGCAGAGTTTTGAGGTGCTGATTGTAATTTTGTTCATTAGACTAATGACAAAATGAAATAAAATGAACTGTGTCTGCCCAGAATGGAAAGAAATGGGGAGACAACACACGACTATGCAGTCTCAATTCTGTATATTTATTTGTATTATCTGTAACAAGAGCTGTTTTACTGAAAAGCTATCAGCTTTTTTCCCCTCATATATTATTGTTAAACATGCCCCAGTGCTTTTTTTTTTTTCAGTTCACCTCTGGCCATGTTTTCCTGCTGCTAATTTACTCCTGTTGTGGTTTTTCTAATTTCTGTAAATGTCAAATAGTCTGCTTTCCCTAGTTGCATATCTACTTTTATAGTGCAAGTCATTCTCATTTTCATTCACTCTCAGTATCTTGGCAAACATTTATATACACAATACATTAGAGTGGGACAGAGGAATTTGTGGTGCTTAGCCTTCATGACCAGGGATAAATTCCATTTTATACACTGATAAACCATGGCATTAAAACTAAACCAAAACAAACCAATGTAATCACTAAAGAGAGTGATTAGATTTTTATCTTGTTATAACACAATGTTCTGGGTCCCAGCATTCACATGTTAGTTAGGTACCACTCACACTAACAGACCAAGGTACACTGGACCCCATGCAATAGCACCTGCTGATGGCGGCAGCCACCCTGCCACAGCACAGAACTGCTTAGAAGTGGCTCAAAAACACCACAGATTGTAAGATGACCCAGACTTAAAACTTCACAGAGTCCAATCCTATTAAGCATTCATGAGACCAAGCCATCTACAGAAGCACCACCCCACAGATTCATAGGGATCAACTGCCAACATCATGGTGTTAAGACACCCAAGCAGAGGCACGTTAAGAGGCCCCTTTTTCATGTCTGATTGGTCAGTCATTTTGGCAGCACATGGGGGACCTCCATAAAACTTAATATAAAACATAAAACCTGACTGGCATGCATGAAAACAATATTTTATATAGTTTGCATGGCAGATGCCAATGAGCAGTAGTGAAACTAGGAAAAAAGACGATTAAAACCTGCAAGAGTGGGGCTTTAGCAATTGATTTCACAGCAAATTAAAGCAACCACACGCAACCAGTCAAGAAATACTAATTTTTCCATAGTAACCAGTGACTGGCAGATGGCCAGACTACAGTACTATGTAGCTGGGACCTTACTTATTGATATTTCTGCACTGGCCAGCCATCTCTTTGCCTCTTTTTCCATGTCTATTTCTTGTATGAAATATGTATGTAAACAAGCTCAAACAGAAAACACAGAGCACAGTACATGCACTGACATCATTTTTCCTTTTCTGTTTGAATGGTTAACAGTAGTTGTATTCTTAGTATTGTGTGAATAATGCAGATTGTAAGCAGAATTTTGTATAAAATAACTAAAAAAGATCTGCCTCGGGCTCCCTTGATCTTTACTGAAGCAGAAATAGCTTTGAATGTTAAAATATGCTCATTTCACAGAGGAACATTGTTCTCTGGTGTCTGCACAGCAGCAGATGGCCTACTAGAAGATAAGAAAATACATTTCCAGGAGGAATACCTGTTAAATTACTAACCTGAATACACTGCAATAGCCTGTCAAAGTTACCACTGAAATTAAAAAAAAACAAACAAACAAAAAAAAAAACACATTACCACCTTATCAAAAAGGCACCCCACTCAGGTTTTCACTGACAGCTCAGTTGTTAAACTCGCAAGAGATCAGGCAAGACCTTTGTTCTGTAAAATAACAGAAAACGGGCTGATCTTTTCACCTCCCAGCTCCCTCCTGCTTACCCTCAGGTCCCCGTTGGCCAGGTGTGCAGCAGCAGGATAAGAAGCATAGATGGGTTCTTTGCGGTAAATCTTGATGATGCTGCGATCCTGAATGTCCCGGACATCCTCCAGCTCGTAGAAGACATTACGGGCCTCATCCTTGATCAGGATGGCTGTGTTGGGTGACTTTAGCATACCTGCTGTCAACTTCTGAGGGAACATGTGTACGATGAGAGCATGCAGCGTGTCCAGGCTGGTGAGCTCGTGGGTGATGTGCACCCGACGCGTCTCATCTCCGTACTGCAGGAACAGCACGCCTAAAAGAGAGTGATAAGGGAGAAGGTGGCTGAGTCAGAAGATGTCGGCTTTCAGTGGACGGAGAGAAGTAGCAGAGAAATTCTGTCAAATCTTGAGAGACATTTTGTTGGCTACAGCTGAAATGATACAAATGTTCTGCCTCTTGATAGATGGAATCTAGATAACGTTTCTCATCATATGTCAGCATGACTAATTACTAATGACTAACAAACCAACTCTTCTTTTCTGAACGTTAGAATAGGAATGTGGGAGCTTAGTGAGAATTCACAGTTAATGCACAAAGACACATGCAGTAATTTTTGCAAACGTTTTTTTTTTTGGTAACATTTGTACTGCCCATGAATAATTAACTCCAAAAACAGCCCAACTTCATAAAAAGCTTTCAGTAGATTCTGCAACGATCATATAGGTAAAGATGTGTTTGATGCCTGACTAACCTGAAAACTCATCTTCATACACCATGGGACAAACAAAAAGTCATACACCATGGGACAAACAAAAAGAACAAACAAAGCAAAGAAAGACCAAGAGTTAAAAATCAGGCAAAATTAAGTGTCAGTTAATACTGCAGACAAGTTGGGGAGAGAAGAAAACAAAGACAGTAGTTAGTATAGAAACAGGGGAGATAGGCAAGCCTGGTGTGCTACTTCTGTTTGAACTTCTTATTCAGCATGCCCTCATCAGTTACAGCTCTTTAGTTTTACAGCCACTTCTTTTAACTAATGCAACCCCACACCTTGTTCTTCACGAATCTGCACCACCCTCACATTAATCCTCTCTACACTCCCAAGGCCCATTTGCTGTAAAACCGTCCTTGACTCTTGTTTTCACACAAACATATTCTTAACCCTGTATGAACTCTAATACAGTTAAATAAAATGTCACCAAAAGGACTACCGTGGTAAAAATCTCATGGTTTTTTTAATGTCATTCTAAAAACTGTGAATCATTTTTGAGCTCACAGTTGGTTTGCTTTAGATAAGTACCTTGGGAATCTACTGTGTCTCCACTGAAAAACAAAGTTGTACTATCTCAGGATGGACTATTCTGCACATTTATATAGCCGGTCAATTAGACTAAACACTGGTAATGTAACTGTGAATATAACACATCTTCCAATTCTTTGTAAGCACAGTGGTTCACATCACTAGCTACATGAGGGAAAGAGAACGCTGCCTCGAGTCCAACCGGTCTGGTGTGACAGAGCCTGCCAGAAGTGCTTCAGATTTTAACCTGGAGATCGTAGCTTATTCTGGCTGGCTGAGCGGGACAGCGGCAGACTCTGGCGAAATCGGTTCATCCGGTTGAACCCAATGGGGATGTCAGCTTCCGACATGGTCTCCAAGGATTCAGCGGAGGCAAAGGAGAGCTTGGCGGCCTGGTCGGCAAGACCAGACTGGGTAGACTGGGAGTGGCGTGGGCTGCGGCTCTACAGAGAAAGATGGGGGACAGTAATTTACTGTGAAGTGAAACTGAGGTGGAAAGAATGGATTGGACAGGGCCAATGGTGTAAAGAACAGCTGAAAAACAGAAAGTGAACACAAAATGAGACACCGCACAGTGAAACACCTAACAAGATTATTGGGGCCTGGTTTAGCTACCAGCCATTTATCAAGAATTATTAGCATCGCAGTCTCAAACATTGGTGGCATGGTGCAGCAACAAATTATTATATAGCTGTACTCAATTAGCACAAAATGTCAGGACATCAGCTTTTGTGGATCACATATAAGAAGTACTAAAGGAGAAATTCAGAAAAAGTAAGTTCATGTTTGCTTGACTTTGCACACCTCCCACACATTCTCATCCAAACTTGTCCGTGTGCATCTATGAACTTTAAATGAATGCTTGTGGGATGGGAGGAGAAGCTCATGCAAATCCCAGGCTGTCACTGTGGGTTTATCCTGCTGGCCTATGCCCAGGCGTCTCTCACTGAAAGACTGTTAGCACAGCTGGGGCTGAGCTCACTGAACTGTCTCTCTGATCCCCCACTGCTGCAGCATCTCCTCCAGCTCAGAGGCTGCTGTAATGAGCTCCCAGAATGCTGTCTGCTCATTGTTTGGATGGCAGAAGCAAACGCATCTTTAGCCACTGTATAGGAGCCATTCCTGTCTCCTCCCCCTTGCACCATGAGCACAACAGTCTTCTCTCTAAGAATTTGCTTCTATCCCTTTCTCTTCCTAAGCCAAGCAGCAGCATGGATCTACTGCTGCTTCCATTACGGTGGTATTTAATTAATGGGAGACTGACAGAAGCAATACGGAGGGCCATGTCTGCGCTCATTAAGTCTCAGCAGTGAGCTGTTTGAATTCATTCATAAACACACAACACTGCACAGAATACACAAACACTGTACATCCATTTATGGTTTTGTTAATTGGGTAATAAGCCAGGAAAGCATGCTGCACAAGAAATGAAAGATGCAACTAGAGAATACGTTCATTATGCCCCCACCCCCCCAAAAAAATCAATTAACTGGTTAATCAGTAAAATAAAAAAATAATGGGGGAGAAAAATCCATCTCAATTTCCCTGAACCCAGAAAGATATCTAAAAATTGGTGGTTTTTGGTTTATCAAAAGGCAGCACGTGACAGCAAATTGTCACAGTGGACAAAATGAAAAGATTAATATTCTTAGCCTTGCAGGTGGATTAAGTAGATGGCAACGCCAATCTGTCAGCTGATTGATCAACCACCTCGGTACAGACTCAACAGCTCTTGGACTGATTGCTTTAGCACAGCGGCTAGGATGGCAGTAGGTATACTGTACTTAATATGCAGGTTTTAATGATGATAAACATCGAAGATAGTCATACAAGTCATTATCAATGAGACAAAGGCTTTTTCTTATTGAACTTTTGGGAATCAAGTAATTGTTGCAGTATGAAGCAGAAACCAAACAGCATCAATATATAGGACCTTACATCATGTTAGCTACAGCAGTCATTGATAATTTGGTCTTTTAATTAGCTGCTGCATGCTTTCACGTGTAAGTTTACAAGACACGTTACAAACCTGCAGCGAGGCTAAGAGTCACAACATTCGTTTTTATAATGCAATGTTACACTCCTTGTGTCACTATCATACATAATTCAGTCACACAATCATGCACACTGAATGAGAGCGGTGGTGTCCAGTGATAGTGGCGGCAGACGGTGTCTGAGCGCACTGAGAAACTGCGATGCTGACAGATAACCCCCACTGTGTTTTCTAATAGGGTCATTTATCTAAACTGTGACCACACTGAAGAACACAGCCAACAGCATCACAGAGGAGGAGCGCACACTGCAGCCTGCCTCATTCTAGCCAGACCATCCAACACCGGGACATTAGGAGGGAATTCAGTACTATAAGGACGGGGTTTTATACTGTGTTATTTGATCAAAATGAACCCTGCATAATTACCTCAGATTTTGTTTATATTTGATTTAAATATAAATTTAAATCTTCTGTTTAACTGAGAAGCTATGATTGGCAGACTGGCAACAATGGTGAACATCCATCCCATCTCTGTAAAGTACCAGTCACTACGTTTCTTGGGCTCTGATCATTTGCCATGAAACTATGTATGCAGAACTTGGCACCAGACCTTATGGCAAAACAGAAAGTTATTTTTTACACTTAGGCTTTTGTACTGGACAACATAAAAGGTGTTAATTACTAAAGCTCTAAAGGTGTTGATATGCAGAGTTTGTTTGCTAAGAGATGGTTTCATACATACTTTGCAGACCTGAGGGGAATATTAATCTTCTCATCTGTCAGTAAGAAAGTGAATAAGCATATTTCCAAACTATTCATAAAACGTCATTTAGGCTAGACAGTTCCTAGACTACACTTGACCTTCTAAATGCCAATAAAGAGGAAAGGTGGTAAAAGACATTTGTTAAACGCAAACCTTAACAAAACCATGCATTTAGCCAACACAGACCAGGTGGTGAACCAGCCATGTAAATGCAACACTACTCAGTAAAAGTAACACCCAGGAGCTGATTTGGCATAGAAATGTAGATTTTTCAATGAATGGGAATAAGAGCAACTCTGCAAATTACAGCTTGAGTCATTCTAGCTGTGCTTGGGAGAATATTATTTTAAAGCTTCATAACTTATTGTACTTGGAGCGTTCTAGGAAATGGAAATGGAATAGGATGACGCTGTATGACTGAACTTGTTTTCCATCATGTTTTCAAATTCAAATTTAAATCCTGTTTCAGCTGGAGAAAAAAAAACAACTACAGCAATGAACACTGCTGTATTCTCTCAACAACTTTCATCAACATGCTACAAAGGAAGAAAATGAAATCCCCATGTATGACTGGGTGTGTGAGATTACTGCAGCTGTTGTTATATGTGGTTTTACTCAGCTTGCCTTGTTACAACAGTCCCCAAACATTGACTTCCATATTGGCGGTTTATGTGCTATGTAAACTGAAGATGTCTCACTGCGGTAATTTCGCATTGTAAATAATATATGTGAATACGCCATCTGGTCACGCATCTGGTACTGCTAGAAACGCCAGTGTTGCATTGTGTTCACAGCCGCTGAGGGAAACTGGTTTTTACCTCCTGATTTTCTCTCTGCACTCCCCTCCCTCCCTACACCTCAACCTTTTCTTTTAGACTTTTTCAACAGCACTCAATTACTGTTGAGAGCTCCACGTGGCTATAAGGACATGGAAGAAAGAGAGGAACAAGTAGGGAACAGGATGATCTTACATGGAACAGAATTGAACAGAGTGGAAAGTGGGACAAGGCAACCTAAGGCTACAAACTACATTATACTCCTCACAACCTCCCATCATGTCTTTTCTTCTTTGGTGTGCTTGCGCGCACACACACACACACACACACACACACACAGGTCTGCTCTGTTTTAAGGTCAAATGACTGATAGCGTTGTTATATGGCTTTTTGTGTTTGGGGGAGCATCAAATTCCATCTTGCACTTCAATGTTGTTATCGTTCTACAATAGGCAGCAGAATTTTTATCTCTTCTTCAATAAAATTGTCATTTTAAAAGGTGAACTGCACTCCATCCACACAATGGTTTAATCAGAGATACAGGCATACTGTAATTATGCTTGTGGGCTAATTAAAAATGAATGTATCTGTAAATATATCTGTATTAACGAAAGATGCTAAGTTATGTCTCAGTACAGATTACATCTAATTTTAACCCTGAACTCATTTTTTTTTTTTTGGTCAGATTGGATATTGTGCTAATTTTGAGGTGGCTAATGATGCCTGATTAACTGCCTGAAGGTTTAATGATCTAGCCGTCATACTGTAGTGAGCTTGTTTCAAACATTTTACAAAATATGGTTAAAACTTCAGTTAATGTGTGAGATTTCACCATGCCATAGGATACTGGTGAACATACAGCAAGACAAGAAAATATGGCTGAACTAAAGTGCTGTTACAGTCTAATTCCAGATGTTGGTTTATTACATGATGGTTGCTGCCAGGCTCTTCTTTCTAATCTTTTCTGCGAGAGCAGTAATTCTTCTGTTAAGTGATATTAAATTCTGCTGGAAAATGACTATATATAGAAATGTCAAACACAACTTGACGTGGGTGAATCCTTTGACTCCCGAGGTATAAAATCTTTAAATTACAAACCTCACACCTTGTCCACATCTCATCCCTTTTTCTTCCAGTTTATTTTGCTTCCCCTCCTAATAATATCTTTATCTTCCCCAAAGACTTCCATGTATCTCAGCCTCCAGTGATATGTCCTCCTTTCCCACCTTTTCTACCCCGTCACTCATATGTCGTCACTTAATTCTTGCTCCTTTGCTTTATGTGAACATATCTGCTTCCCCCTCAGTCTCTGGCAGCAGAGGCCAAAGCCACATCCAGGTACGTTCCTTGTTTTGTTTCTGTGTCTGCATCTTCAGCATTTTTAGTGTTTTTCCTCCACCCACAGCCTGGCTATTTTCCACACAAAAAAGTTCAAAGCTCTCACTTATAGAAAATGGAGAGAAAACAGCTCCCTAAATCGATCCATCTCTCACGTCTGTTTGGCTCTACTTGCTCCCCCCCCTTCCTATTATTTCTTTTCATCTTTGTTAACTTCGAAGCCAATCTTCTGGACACACAATCCCCAAAAACTCTTAGAGTCCTTTCTCTTTAGAATACCAAGAGTCATCAATGCATGGAACAAATTGCTTAGCGAAATTGCTATAAATCAGAAGTTGATGCAATAGCTTTGCTTATAAAAGAGAGTGAGAATAATGCAGTGCCCTTCAAGTGAAGACTGAGAGGAGAGAAACAGTAGTTTGGAGACTTTGTAGCTTTGGCAGTTTCATTTATAGAGATATGTTTAACCATCCATGACCCACACTTTGTTAATAAGGGTTAAAATGTGTCTATATTTAACATGCTACAATCTGACAAGATCCTTGAAAAACATATTTATAAATATAAAAACATGAGTGTAGTGCAGCCCTGATAGTACTTCCATTTGGTGTTTAATTTGAGCAAGCAGGGTAATCCAGGGAGTAAAGTAGGCTTAGATTAGAGATGATAGTATGAGGGAGCAGGACATGGCTTTCAGAGGCTCTAGTGCAAAATGAAGAAAATTGAGCGAGATGAGGCATCGACATAGAGTAAAAGATGTCAATAACAGGCTCTGTGTTAAAAGCACATAAATATCTTTAGATCTGTTACCACTTGGACCATTTTTGGTTATTTCTCTCAGCATTACATTGCTGCTGCTGCACCTTGTGGATCTAATAAATAAATTCTCTCAATCTCACTCTCACTGCTGGGCCATTAAACCACCTAATTTGGTGCATCTCAGAACAAAGATGCAAAACAACATCCAGTGAATAACAAACAGCAACTTGCACTAATAAATGCAAAGCAATGAATACAATTTTTTTTGGGGGGGGGGGCTTTAACAACCGGTAAATTGCTTTAATTGATAAAGACAAAGTTAATTATAAAATTCTTTGAATAAAGAAGAATCAATTAATTTTGAGGCTCTTCTCTCCTAAACAGTTCACAGTGTGAACTGAGCACAGCTGTGAGCTTTTCCACTGTTGGTTGGAAAAAACAAAACATCTGAAAAGGCTCGCTTCACTTTGAGAAACTCTGATGAGCATGTCATGGCCTCCATAGCTAATGATGCACCCAACTAAATAAATATAACTTCTATTATTTTCACATCTTTTCAATATTTTCAGAAGATGCTAAGATTAAGGAGTGACCAGGACGGATTAGATGGTGATGGCTCAGGTTGAGCAGTTCGGCGACAAGGGGGTTACAAGGGGCAAGGTCGAGATGGTTTGAACATGTGCAGAGGAGGGATAGTGGACATATTGGACAAAGGAAGCTGAATAGGGAGCTGCCAGGCAGTAAGGAAAAGAGGACGACCGGAGTGAAGGAAAACTTTCTTTTTCTTCCTCGTACACCCCGGGGTTTGGCAGCCCACTTGCGTGTCCTGCAGAGTTTAAAATCATTTAGTTGTGCAACAGATTTGTGTGACAGACAAAACTCTAAATTCAGTCTTTTCAGGTGAAAGTAGTTGTGGGAGTAGTGGATAAATTGCATACCCTTCCCAATGGGTCAGGGCATACGGCCATTGATATTTAGTGACATTTCCACCAAACGACGCTGAAAGCACAGACTAAGACTACAACTCAGATAAACTCTGGGGTCTTCCCTCACATGCATATCAATACCTTGTTTAACCTGCTCTGTTTAGATAGTACTCCCTGCCTACCACTATGAGGTATAAAGCCAGAAAGCGATACACACAACCCCGCGTGCGTGCCAGAAATTCAGTGCAAGTGATTTATAGAGTCAATATCTCTGCCTGTTCTCCAGTGTATACAACCCATGTTTTTCCTTTATAAACCTGTGGATAAAATACATTTAGCACCTTCAGCCATGACTCAAGCCTCTGTGCTAATGTCAAAGCATTATTTCAGTAATGCTTGAGCGGACACAATGTCTTCGTAACGTCTCAGTCAGTAATACGTCAGTAGTGTCACATGGCTGCTATCCATTAATGCCAGCTGACTGAGGTATCATAAATCCAGAGAGAATCATCTTCTGCAGATTAAGTGGAGCAGGAGAAGTTTAAGCTGTTGCCACCCCTGACACCTCTGTCACCACACACACACACCAATACACAGACAAAAGTCACACACACATGCACACGCACACACACACTGCCCAGAGAGCCAAGAGATGTCAAGTGAGCTGGGTACTGAAGCCAAAGGAGCATGGAGATAGGCTGGTGATGCCTGAGGGTCGAAAGTGATGCTACAGCGGAAAGCACGCATAGACACATTCAAACCCACACACAAACACACACAATGGACAGGAAAAATGACAAACACACAGAGACACTTGAACTAGCAGCACTGACCTTAAAGCTCCAGTAGTTGGGCTGCTGCTGTGAAGTTTCAGGAAGGGAGACAGAGATAGAGAGAGAGCAGTTAGATATTTACTGCTCTGCTGATGGCTTAAGTTAAATATAAACAGAAAAATATACAGAACAAAGTAACCTGCAGGCCGCAAAGATCCTCTCCAGAAAGCATCGGTATTTTAGCTACTTTTAAAAACTCATTAATATTGCTGACAGCTTCATGTAATAGGACTCTCTAAACTACCAAGTATTAAGGGATTGGTGTTAATGCAAGTGGTGGCTGTGTTTTGCAAGCGTTGGGTTACAGCGTACCTGAAACAAGATTGCATTGTTGGCTGTAACCGGTGAAGGGGAGGAAATGAAAAGAGTGAAATCGAATCAAGCAGCAACCCACTCTGTAGTTGCGACGTTGGCCTCTCTCCCAGACTTCACCACCACAGGCAAGCAAGCACTCTGCCTCCCGCTTGCTCTCTCCCGTCTCATCCACTCCCAATCCACCAGCTGTGCTCGTTTCATCAGAACCTCAAAACCTCACCTGCTTATTTTCACCAGTGCATGCTAGATTTCTCATCTGTCCATTCGCTCTTCCTGCTGCTGCTGCTTCAAAAAAGGTGCTTGCACTTTGGCAGAGGCCTCTTGAAATGAGCTTTCTATAAAGCCGTAATTACCCCACTGTCAAATCCAGGCCAATCCACTAATAGCCCCAAAATACCTCAAACTGACATGAAATTTTAAAAAAAAAAAAAAAGAAAGAAAGATGGTGTGAAGTTCATGAATTTTAATTCTAATCCAAACTCTTATTCTTGTTCTTATTCTTATCTGCAGGCAATTTTCAGTCCATTCAGTCCCCCTTCTCCAGAACACACATTAGTCTCCTGGTAGAAGAATATAAAAAAAAAAAAAAAAAGCGACAGGCAAGTTTTGATTTATGATAGTTGGTGGTTTTTCATTACCTGCCTTCCATTCTAATACAGTCTCAACAAAAGCCGAGATTATTTCTGTAAACACGGGCATCGGCGCCAGTGATTACTACCTTATTGCAGCCCAAGCTTTCACTTAATATTCCTTCATTCTTTTTCAGCTAATGTCACTCTATTTCTTTGTTTGTTTGTTTTTCTTTTTGTATTGAGGTGCAACTGTTTGCTTGGCCTTGATACAGAATGAAATGCTATAATTAAATTAATACAAAGAGGTAAAGCTTCCCGGCCAAGAAGGCAGCAGCTATTGCTGTCTCCCCATTTACACTATATTGCCAAAGTATTGACTCACCCATTGAAATCACTGAATTCAATCACTTCCATGGCCGCAGGTGTATAAAATCAAGCACCTAGGCCTGCAGGCTGCTTCTACAAACATTTGTGAAAGAATGGTCTCAGGAGCTCAGTGAATTCCAGCGTGGTACCGTGATAGGATGCCACCTGCACGACAAGTCCAGTCATGAAATTTCCTCACTGCTAAATATTTCACAGCCAACTGTTAGTGGCATTTTAACAAAGTGGGAATGACAGTAACTTAGCCACAAAGTGTTAGGCCACATAAAATCACTGAGTGGGGTCAGCAGATGCTGAGGCACATTGCGCGCAGGGTTCACCAACTTTCTGCAGACTCAATTGCTACAGACCTTCAGCACTGTTCTTGAGCTGGCCTTCAGATCAGCTCAAGAACAGTGCGTAGAGAGCTTCATGGAATAAGTTTCCTTGGCCGGGCAGCTTCATCCAAGCCTTACATCACCAAACATAATGCAAAGCGCTGGATGCAGTGGTGTAAAGCACACCTCCCAGTATACTCTAGAGCAGTGGAGACATGTTCTCTGGACTGACAATTCACTTTACTCCATCTGGGTTCGGCAGATATTGCACCAATCAATATTATTTCAAAAAATAAAAGTTGCACATTAATTTTTAGTTATGTGAGAACTATTGCACAGTGCATTTTGGTTGTAAACTTGACTGGCTTGCACAGAGTCCTGACCTCAACCCGATAGAACACCTTTGGGTTGAATTAGAGCGGAGACTGTAAGCCAGACCTTCTCGTCTAACATCAGTGTCCGACCTCAAAAATGCACTTCTGGAAGAATGGTCAAAAATTCCCACAGACACACCCCCAAACCTAGTGGAAAACCTTCCCAGAAGAGCTGAAACTGTTATAGCTGCAAAGGGCGAGCCTATGGACTGGGAATGGGATGTCACTAAAGTTCATATGGTTTACTAAAGGGTATGGACAGAAACAGTAACAAACTCTTACATGAAAATGCATTTCCAAAATAGAAAACTAAACACTAAAATCTTCAGATCTCATTTAAAGCATGCCATTTTGTTAAAAATAATTTTATTCTCTTAGTAGTTTTGCTAATGTGGAGTGGAGCTGTTCTAAGTATAATTTTAAATGTGTATGACAGGCTCACTGGCTCTGAGACAAG
This sequence comes from Pterophyllum scalare, assembly GCA_024447675.2. Classification (NCBI taxonomy): domain Eukaryota; kingdom Metazoa; phylum Chordata; class Actinopteri; order Cichliformes; family Cichlidae; genus Pterophyllum; species Pterophyllum scalare. The sequence continues at coordinate 36,054 of JAMQGT020002888.1, read as the reverse complement.
TGGGACACAAAATTATATGGAGCATAATCTCTACCCACGCTTCTTTCCCCCATAGAATATACTGTAGATTTCTACCAACATATGTCAAAGCAGTTATTACAGAAGATGTGATGTGATGCTGAGGAAGATTCCTGTCCCCTACCAAACTGTTCTGCCTTATAATGTTGCTGTCCATAGAAAACCACTTATCTCCAAAGTCCACAGGATTAAAATGATCAATTATTGGTTGATAATTGAAAAAAAAAAACCCAAAAAACTCCTTGGGTTCACAGGAACACACTGGATTTGTAAGTCATCAACTCAAAAAGCAGACTTTTAGTTAGAGATGGAAGGTCAGTGGTAAAGTGGGTCACTTTTGGGGATAAGCCAATACACAAGCCTTCAGGGCTGGACTTAAGCTGACCTCAAATACCTGATCATGAGTCCATCATTTGTTAATTGTAGCCACTGAGTTTTGTCCTTGACAATCTGTCTAACTGACAGCAGCTCAGGGGCGCAGCCGGTGCATCATAAATAATTGCTGTTCATTTGTTCCGACAACCTTAATGATTTTATTTTCCCACAAAACTGAATGACTCTGAGGCTTGGCTCTAATGGTGCAGAAGTGATTTGTGGTCTTGTGTGTCAGTCTTTTCCCAGTGTTTCTCTGTTTGTTGCTCTAATGAGGCTAACTCACACTTCTCGGGAAAAGTAAACACATTCATTGTTCTTTAACTGTTGCTCTGCCGACAGCTACTGATTTGCTTAACTTGGATTTCGACATCCAAATACTCAAATGTGAGAGAGCAAACTGGAGAGGGCTTATTTCAATGTAGATTATTTCTCTTCAACAGTTCTCCATCCGGCCTGCCATTAGAGAACATCTTCTGTGAAAAAAAATTGTATTCAACACCTTAGCCTACACTGCCAGTCATTATCACACTAACTCATTCAGTCATAATCCCAGATGATAGAGTTACTCTTGACTGTAGCTCTGCTACTTAGCTCAAATCTACATCTTGTCATTTTTTTAACCTCCACTTGAATTAAATAGGCTGCAAGCCCCACTTACACAACATTACTGATGGATGTTTGAACTTGGGGCTGAATACATTCCTCACTGTAAAGTTAAGGCATTCATCTATATATTTATACATAGGTTTGTGTTTGTGCACTCACTGGGGTTAACCACAGAAATCTAATAGAAGGACGTAGTCTCACAGAGTGGAGCGCTGCATTACCTGACCTGCATGTAAAGCAGCCTGCACTCGCTCCACCCCTCCTCCACCTCTGTCTCTTTCTCATGTCGTCATCATCTCTGCCCCTCCAGCCCCCCCCCCTCCCAATATCAACCATTCTTACGCTTTCTCCCTCAATCCTCCTCCAGTCCAGTTTGGTGTCTAAACAGTCTCTCTCTGCCTCTATTTTAAAAGACACATAGTCAAACAGACACAAAAAGGGCGCTGTGAGCAGCTTATACATCAGCTTTCATCTAGCCTGCCTTGTGAGAATATGCACACGTTCTCTACAACAACCACAACAAGCACAACAGGTATGGAATCTAATCCCAGCTAGCACATGCCCTCTGCCCACCACCCTCCTAGAAACACATAAACACACAAACTCTCTCACAGCAGCCGCCAGTTTCCAGTCCCATCTCACCTGCAGTGCACCTGTGCCTGTCCACCACTCCAGTCATCCCAGGCTGTTCGTCAGGTACAGTGAATCCTCATCGCGCTTTTGCCTGTCTGTCCCTCCCTGTGCATCTCTTACCCACCTCCCTCTCTTTCACTCAATCTCCTTCTCTCGCTGTCTCGCTCTACAGTTGCACATGCGGCGGAAACTCTTTATTTAATTCATTACAACACCAGCAGATTAACTCTTTCGCAGATGGGTGGTTGGATCCTGCTGGTGCGGGCTAATTGAGCAGTGGGCTGCTTGACTGGCTGCTGTGCGCCTCTCCAGCCTCCTCCCCTCCCACCCCCTTCCTTGCTGTCCACGCTCTGCAAAACCACGAGATGACAAGAAATCCTGGGCTCTGCTGCTTCCCCCCTCTGCTAACTGAAAATGCCTTGTCACCTCTGGATCTGTCCACTCCACACTACACGGAGGAAAAAAATGCCTACCTTGTGCGCTTCATTCCTCTATCTTTTCTGCCTTCATTATTGTACAATTTTTCCTTCTCTACACAGCCTGACCTTTGTAATGCGATATCCCCACCTACCATATATGTGAGAGGTTGCCACGGCAACTATGGACTCCACCTGTCGTTTACCCACCCTCCCTCTTGCTCGTTCACTCCATCACTCTCTTTGATTCTCTCCCCTCAGCCCTGATGTGCTTTTCTTGTCACATCATTACACCAAATTTACCCCTTTTTAACACAGCAGCTGTACTGGCCCACTGAGAGCATGTTTCTGTGCAGTACAGTACAGTATGTGCACGTGTGTGAGTGAGAAAAGAGAACCGTGCAGAGAGCCGTGAAACTGGTAAAAGCATAAAGCGCATTTGGAGAAGGCAAAACAACTGATAAAAAGGCAAAGTAGTGGAGAATGATTACCTCCATGTGTTCAGTAAACTGCATTAGCATATGTGCATTCAATATGTTTCAGTGTGCCTTCCCACACCTCAGCAGACCCCCTGCTCTATTCCTAACCCTTCCTAACCTGGCGCCATGCTGAGTAGCATCCTGTTGCAGCACCTCCAGTTGGTTTCTTTGATCTTTGCTTTTTTTTTTTTTTTAAAATCAGGGTTTTTCCAGATTTTGGGATAAATAAAAGACATCTCTCATCTTTAACCACCCCTCGATAAAAAGTTTTGCACGTTTTTCCAGGAGAGAAAAAAATGCAAAACTTGTTCAGTGACCTACGAAAACTACCTGACACACCTCTCTCATGTCTTTTCCGTCTGGCGCAGCGTCAATCCATGTGTTCATTTCACTTTTGATGTCATCAGCAAGAGACTTCTTGTTACCTAACAATCCATGTGACTCATCCTAGGTATTGAGGCTTTCTGTGTCTACAGATGCCATCATTTTTCTGTTGACGTCACCCACTGAGAAAACAGAAATATGGGTGCCATAAATGGAGCAAAGCCTGCAAGGTGGTTCAAGGCAAGTAACTCGAGCTGCGGTATGTCATACAGGCATAACATGACTCACGCTTCTCCTATCGTATACCGAACACACTGCCCCCATTTGGCAGTTTGCATTTAATCTTCACAATTTCCCATCTCTCCCTTTGACTGCTGCTGCAGCCCTGCACCCACCTGTTGGCTCCCCTATACCCAAATTTCTATGCATATGATATCTGGGGGGAAAGATGGTCTTTGAGCTGAGATGCCAAATTCTAGTTGTATTCTGCTGCTGTAATAAATTTGTCATTTCAAGCTTGAGTTGTCTTTAGGAAATATCTCTGGAAACATCTTTGGAAATGGCAAGTGAAAAATAGTAACAGACACAAGCACATCAACTAATAAATGAATATTAATTACTTGTTCTCGTGCAGATCGCTCTGATGTGCCCCTCATGCTGGCGTGGGAGGGTGAGGGCGATGGTGGGTTATGGTGGGGGCTGTGGTGTGGATGCTGCAGCTGCTGCTGCTGCTGCTGCTGCTGGTACTTGCTCTTCAGGTGATCCATGAAGGCATCCCTCTTGCGTTCCATGTCAGCTTTGTGCAGGTTGGTCAGGGCCTCCAAGCTCTGCGCAGCACTGACAGTGTGGCGGTGCTCAGACGTATGTACCAGACCAACATTGGAGAAGCGCCGAGCATTGTTCCCCAGCGTCCGGTATTCCCGTGGATATTCCAGGTCATCTCTCGAGATCATGTGACCGCCAACACGCTCGGGATCTGAGAGATGAGGACAGAACAGGAAAGAGAGAATAAAGGAAAGGAAGAAAGAAAGGGTGGAAAGTGTGCAGGAGAGAGGTGAATCATCACCCACACAAGCATGCAGATAGATTTTAGGGTGGAGACGTACATACGCACAGCAGGCACACATAGGTGGAAACAAATGAAGCAGAGAAGGAGAGTGGAAATATAAGGTACAGAGGGGACAGGAGCGTAAGAGAGAGAGAGAGAGAGAGAGTGAGAGAGAGAGAGAGAGAGAGAGAGAGCGAGAGAGAAATGGGATGGGATGTTAGACTATTTGCCACCAGGACGGAGCAGTTCCTTGCAGAATTATTGATTTCAAATGCTGAGGGAGGAAAAATGAGAAAAGTAAAATGCTTCTGCAGTAGATCAAAGGAAGAGGCTCAAACTGAATTTGTTTTGCTAGATATTCCGTTGTGATATGCCTGCTTGTCATCTTAAGTGGCTTTCATTGTTTTCTTGAGAAACAGTGAAAAACAAAACACTGAAAACTGAAGTGATCAGAAGTCACAAGGGAACATGAAGACGCACCCTTTTCATTTCTGTCACTATTTTGCCCTTCCCCACCAAGTCCTGTCCATCTGTGTCAGAATCGCCTCCATTCCTGACATTTTCTCTACATATTCTCAATGTCTCTGCTGAAAGGTACTGATCCTGCTGTCCATTTTTAAGGAGGTGCTTCAAACTGACAGCCCTTGGCCTTTGTCAGCGTTCTAACTGACAGACAACACAGCCCAGGGTGAAAGAAAAGGAAAGGAGACAGCTGGAAGGCGACAATATGCTTACATACACACACACACACACACACACACATGCACACGCACACACATAAAATGTGTGACTTGAATAATGAGTGAACTTAAAGTGTGATAAAAGAGTAGAGAACCTTTTGTCTGGTAAGTTACCTTGCTTAGGAAAACAGGCCCCAGCGTTGGCTAGAAGAGAAACATGCCAAGGTTAATATGTGCGTTTTGCACAGATGTGCAACCAAACACAGCAGAACACGTGGCCATCAGAAAAGGGCTATCAAGAAATTATGGCACTTGCTTTGAATTACAATATATTAATGCATTATATATGCATTATAATGTATTCATAAGGGTTCACGTATGGAGAAATGGTTTTCTATGAACGCTAATAGCGTCTGACAGAAACCTGCAGAATGGCGAATGACTGTCGTCATGAATTGTACACAGAAATAATGTTTTCTAAAACCACAACACATTTCATCAAGCATAACCACACACTAAACATCACTAAACATTTTTCTTCCAACTTGATAATAAAAATAATACTATTTAAACTAAAAGCATCAAAAGTGCTGAGGCTTAATAGGGCTGAATGAAGTGCACCATATGTACATTAAATTCTCATCAGCAACATTAGGACGAGCTGAGCGAGTGAGCAGTGGAGGCAGGCTCCTCGGGGCAGAAGCAACAAATGGACTGTTAATGAACGCAGAAGCGAGGAGAAAGCTGGCCAGATGGAGGCTCCAACGCTCTCTGGTGGAGAAACCTTAAAGCAGAAGAAGTCTGTTAAGGGCTGAAGGTCTGTGATCATTCCAAGGCAGCTGCAATCAAACCGTGCACTCATTGTGAACCCATTTCTTACTCTCTTCGGTCTCTAAAAAGATCACGCACTTAAGTGTGAAATGCAGTTTCGACACCCTGCCCTAACACCCCACGCGTTATGAAGTGCTGATGAACTGAACAGGGAAAAGACAAAATGGACTGACCTCCCAGCTAATAGCATTAGCATTGAGCTCTCCGCTGCACACCAAGGCTGACGGCCATACTCATTTGGCCCCGTCTCAGCCTCCCAGATCTCTGGTTTACACCTCATTAGGCTGGAGCTTATTGTGCATCAGCTAACAAGGACCTGACTCAAGGGCCCCATTACAATGCTTGGCAAAGCTGTGTCTATGTAGTATAGCTTATTATGTGACTGAGCAGCCGCGATGACAGTGAAAAGCTGAGTACAGTACGCTGCCTATAGACAGGCATAAAGCTGAGAGAACATCAGCAAACATTTACAGTACAGTACACAAGACTCTAAATCTTGCAGACCATTAAATATTTACATTTTTACAAAGAGTCAAGACAGAACATGATTTAAAAAAGTTTAATTTATTAAAACATAACTTCCAAGAAATGTGCATCTATGACAAGATGGAAAGAGGCTGAAAAAATATTTGATATTATCACTCCAGGATGACAATGTAAGCAACCAAAATGGCCTATGGACACATGTTTTTATCCTGGAAGTTAAGTTCAAAAAGTAAAAATCTCCTTTGCTAGGCCGATTATTGAGAATCTGGAAGGGTTTTGTCAGCCTAGTCCACCATGAAGGAGTTTCCTTAAGGGCAACAACAAGACGAGTGTAGAAAAGTTTTCCATCCTCAAAATTACTTTCCTTCAACAGATGCCAGATAATCAGAAATGCCTTAAAATCAGGTCTACATTCAGGCCAGTATGGTATGTGGCTGTGCATTTGTTTTAATAAGATTTTATGTCATAACAGAAGTTAAATAGCTTGCCAAAATGAATAACTCAGTTTCTCTTTGTAACACTGGTTTTAAATGCAATCCACAAACTTTCCAAACTGCAATTTGTGCATATATTTTTGCAAAGCCGTTCACAAAGTCCTCCATCTTAAACACAGCATGAGTAAAAATTGTGTGGGCAGGAGCGTAAGAATAGAAAATGGGAACAGGTTATTCATCTTTACTTTCGTCATTCTCAGCCAATATATTTCTACATAAGCTGGCAGACAATAACCCTGACAGCCAAAACAATCTGCGAAGCCCACGCAATGGCAGCATCATTTAAACATACATAAAGAAAAAAAAGAAACGATTTTTTAAAACAGGGTGGCAGTGGATTCCTGGTGTACACTGTATAACCAGAAAGCACTTTCTGACATAAAGTCTGGGCCTGTAGCGGGCCAAACTGCAGCTACAAACAGCCTCCACGTAAAAATTGCAGGATGTTGGTCAGCTAAATAATAGAAGACTTGAATGACAACAGGAGCCTGCAATGAGAACTGATAAGATCTGTGAACCCAATGAGGCCTGAGCTGCACTGCCAAGATAGAGAGCACAGTCAAGTGCATTAACCTGTCTAAATAAAAAAGAGCCTGCTGCGGCAGGCACTGAGAGATAACACAAGGCAGACACAGGCGAAGAAATTACAATCCTAGAAAAATAGATACTATAACACAGGCCAAAAACCCCAAGAAAAAAAACCAAACTTCTAACAACAAATGCAGCCTGATTACGCAGTCCAAATCCATTGATATTTCTCCGAGTTTATGCAAAATGCATGAAGTCTGAAACCACCTTCCATCAGTGAAGATTTGTCTACAAATTAAAGATTATGCATAAAAAGATGTTTGATTTTTAATCAGGGACTTATAGCAGTCACCCCCCCCCCCCCACACACACACACACACATACAAACACACACAATCCTACTTAACTTTTCTCATCTACCATTAAATGCAGGCAATTTCAGTTACTGACAAGGTATTTGCCAACTCACCCACAAAAGCTATCAATAGACATACACACACACACACACACACGCACAACATTAATCTGTATCACGACAGCCAAATTCTGGACTGCATACTTCCATAAGGAAAATGTGTTTTTACAGCCACCCACTGAACTGGAGTTTCAGCTCAGGAGGAGAAGGTACTACTCATCATATGCATAGACATATGGTATGAAGAATCAGGAAAACGGGGTTGGATTTGCTTTCTGATTTGGAAGAGGCAGCCAGTACAGCTTTATATTTTAGGGATGTTAAACATGTGGGTCACAGAGAGTGTGTGTGTGTGTGTGTGTGGGGGGGGGGGGTACGAGAGGCTTGAGTCACACGGCATGATAAGGTGCGAATAAACAGAGCTCTGGATTCCTTAATGGCTAAATCTAATTTCACAGGTACTTCAAACACTTGAGTCTGTACATATTGTACCATATGCGGCTGCAATTGAAGGCTACTGAACAAGTACTATTTGGAAGGATACAAATATGAATGTACAAAAAAAGTTTTATAAATAGAACAGAAGGTATATTACCTGAGCAGCATGGTGCCTGTAGTTGATATGCAGTATATTAGGGATGCAATAGCTTCCTTCTCCATTAATCAATAATCTGGTCAGCACAATTTCAGAAAAAAGTGAAAAATACCAGTTATAATTTCCAACAGTTGGAGGGGATATTTTTATATCTTGAGACTGCAGCGCTTTCGATAAAACCAGCACTCAAGAAGCTGTAATGCGATCATCTGGCTAAACAAGTTAATTAGTAACTGACTAACGGATCATTATCTACTTATTAAGGAGGTAAAAGAAAATGCCAGACGGAATTCTGCTTTTGTCTGTGAAATGCTCAAAGTATGCACTATTTTCTAAGTCACTGTCTGTCCCAACACACTGGCACATACAGTACAGGGTTTTTACTGGTGGTTTTTGAATTGTCTCGACTGTGCATCGCCAGACAGAAGGAAGCAGAAGCGGCAAGAGGGAATAAATTAACAAAAGAGTAGCAATAGCTAGGAATAATTCAGTCATCTCTACTAATTAGCCCTCTGGCCCTGTTTTTCCTGTCAAAAAAAATTTTTTTGTAAAGGGAAACGTCTTTGGATTGCTTTCATTTGTATTTTAAAGCAAGTTTCTTTGATAGTGCAATACAGAGGGGAAGCAAGGCGAGCTCTTCCCTGTAATACACAACCTAATCTACTCCTAGCAAAGCAAGGCTCCTTGCGGGATGCCGGTTGTGGCAGCACAGACCGGTTGATTAGTAAAAACCTGAGAAAAATTGTGGAGGATTTTAAAATTAAGCAGAAGTAGGTGTATCAGCTTTCCTGTGCTGATACTCGGCGTTAACTTGAGCTGATTCTGACGCCTGCTCCACAGCTGTGTACTCACACATTGGCGATTTCAAACACCTTTGTCTTCACTTCCTTTTAATATTTGTGACCGACAACAGGTAGCTCGCGTCTCTTTCAAATGAGCGAAACCCTTCCCTTATGGATACAACAACTCATAAACAAAGTGCCCCCTAGTGTCCAAACACATAATACAAAGAAAGAAAAGAAAATGGTTCTTACAGTAGGTGAAAACAGCAAATTGCAAATCTGGCTCATCTGTTAAGACTAAAGGCAAAAGGAAATACGCAATGCCTAAAGCTGCTCCCAATTTTAACTCACTGCGCTCCAGTGGGAACACTTAAAACAAACAACCAGAGGGAAAGAGGGGCATGCCAGGATTATCTATAACCTTATGAAAAACCAACAACCAGGACACGATAAAGCCTGCAGGTCACAACACAAGAGGAAGCTGCAACCTCCATAAGAAATAAGCCTAAATAAGACCACAGTAAGCTGCATTATCCAAGGCCAAAAAAGGGTAGTTAAAAATCATGTAAGGTTAAGCCACAGTAAAATCCAGTGTCTATTGATTCTGCAAAGGGAACAAGTGACTCTTGTGATGGCGATTGCAAACTGTAGGACACTTTGAAATTTACAGCAGCTGATATATATAAAGGAAGCCATTTAGATTTCATTGAATAGGGCACCAAAAAAAAAAAAAACTTTGAACTTGTAAAAAAGAACTTTTGTTTCCTCTCTCGCTGGTTGTGCCTGCTATACACTTAAAGCAATCAGGCTCTAAGTTAAAAACACACACATACACACACATACATATAACCCAGCAGACATGTGCTCTTCACTTTTTTTCTCTCCATTAAGGTAATCTCTGAAAGCTCAGAAGCACTGCTGTGCCAGGAGAGGAGAGTTAAAAGGGGTGAAAATGACAGCTGGGCAGAGAGAGCAAGCCATCAGGAGAAGGTCAGCCTGCCTGTCTGAGCTGCTGGATGGAATAACAGGCTGAGGCAATCATGAGGCTCCAGACAGCCTCACATATAACTGACAGAGACAACTGTAATCTGTTGCTTCACACGAGGTGATGGGGGGACGCCCTCTTGATCATTAAAACACGTACAATACAAAGTGGCACGCCCATCTTTTCACCTATTGCTCTCTTCTGTCTATATTACCTGTGCCTCTCTCCCACCCACAAACCTTGCTGGCTCTAACTTGTTTCCGTGGGCAACACTTGGGAATACTACAGAGGCAGCCAAGTTAAAAATGCAGCAGTAATGTGGATCCAGCAAAACACCTGTTAATACACAAAGGCACACAATCAAGCAATTAGAGCATGCTACAGCTCCTCTGAAACATCTCTGGGGCCGCCTGTAGCTCCAAATGACAAATGTGCGTGTACTCAACTGGAGGATAAATGCAAGCGACGGATGTAAGTGTGACAAAGATATTCAGGAAGGGGAGGAGAGACTTGGGGAGAAACAGGTGGAGGTAGCTAGCATATTGCACTTCTTTGTTTCACTTATCATTATGGTGAAAGCTGGCTGTCTTTTCTCCCCCCCCCCGAAATAACAGCAGTCCAGCAGCATGTGAGAAAGCCTCTTAATTACAGCCTGTTGTTGAACCAGGTCAGGCAGCATGCTACTAGGAGACACTGCAAACACAATACATTACATCAGTGCTGCTACATTTCCTTCACTGGGGAGCTCTACAATAGGTTACCAGATGGAGACAGGCAGGCGTAATAGAGTTAAGAGAGGGCTGATGAAAAATGTGTTTGGAGAGAAATACTTCAAAGATTTGCAACTTCTCTAACAGCTGTGCCTAACATCGGATCTCCACAAGGCAAAACACTCTGCAAAGCCTTGCTCTAATGTGTTTGAGTGTTTTAGATCATTTACAACAGACAAATTCACAACAACAATTTCAAGTAAATCCATCATACAATAAAAGTCTGATTTCAAGTATGATTTAAAGTATGTATGTCACCAAAATCATCCTTAAACTTCTCCTTACAGGCCATACAGTTTTAAGACTGACCTTAATAAAATAAAATTAAATTAAATTAAATTAAATTAAATTAAATTAAATTAAATTAAATTAAATTAAATACTGGACTGTATTAAAAAAAGAGACACTCTTGGAGATCTTTCCTCATCTTCATCGGACCAGAGTAGACAAGCCAGCAAAAAAAGACATATTTTACTTCCACTTACTCAAAACTGTAGATTAAAGAGTAAATAGCAGCCCTATACCAATGAGTCCAATAAACACCGACTGTTATTGAACCTGTTATAAAAATCCCCAGTTGCATTGCTGCCAAATGAAGCAAAACAAATCCTACAACCATTTTAGTCATAGCAGTATGAGGCTGCCTCTTTATTGAATGTGCCACACTCTGTAACCTTCGAAGGGTCCAAAACAGCAGAGATGAAAAATAGATAGATATTAAAACTAAGGAGCAAATAAAATTGATAATATTATGGTCACTACTGGTCCAGGTTTAAACACACTACATATCTACTAGAACACCAAAAAAACAAAAACAAAAAAAGAGAGAGGGGATTATACACTCTCAGTATGACTGAAAGAGATGCCTGAGTCATAACATCTGAAAAAGAAAAAAAAAAACTGCTGCTGACAATACAACCTCTGGCAGGGCAGTGTGATAAGATTGGCTCATTGCCACATGGTCGGAGCTTACTGTGTGTAAACTCTGACCATAATCAGCCACACAAATTCACAAAGACACATAGACACAGTGTATAGTATACACAGAGCTTGGCCCAAACTGGAGGATGGTGTAGAAATCCCACCATTTAAAAGTATATGCACTGGCCCATGCCATAAATGATTAAGCATTATTATAGTTAATCTGATACCTTATTGATCCCTGTTTAATTGTCTCTTCCTGCCTGATCCTGCCCACATAGAAATCAGAGTACAGTTTCAGTAACAGAGCAGCAACTGGTGCTGGTAACTTATTAAAAGTGTTTCCTCAGACATCAGGAGTGTGGACTTGAAAAGCTCAAATCCAGGTCTATTTTTTTTCACTTGATTTAAGGGCAGTGTGAGTGTATTAGTGCAACCACAATGTACCCACTGTATGCAGAGCGAAACACGCTGGCGAGAAAACAACAGGATCTGCGCAGACCACATCTGGTTTGGTAGATAAGATGCTGTATGCACTTTTCTCTACCTTACAGCACTCTCTAAATTCAAAGTGGCACTTGAACAGTTAAATAGCAAACTGGACTTTTTGACTTATAATATCCCTCTAAAATAGCATGATGCAGTACACTGCTGAGCCTTTTAGCCAAGTGATGAAAGCAGCAACAAAACAAAGCATTAAAAAAAGCATCACCTGTGGCATGATCCAACTGCTTTTTCTTGTTTTCATGAAATGAATACAGTACACTAAACTCGGAAACCATGGATATCACAGCGTGGTGAGTACTAAATATAGATTTACTTTTAGGGATTTAAAACAATGAGCTCATTTTCCACAGCTGCACGCTCTCTTTTCCTAAATGGAAAACCAATATAGTCCACTGGATAGGAGCACGCGACCCATATGTCATTAGGCTAGTCGAGAGGCCTGGGTTTGAATCTGCCTCAAAGCCATTTATTGCATGTCTTCCCCTGGTCTTTCTCCCAGCTTTCCTGTCTTCTTGTTGCTGTTCAATCACAATAAGCGCTGAAAAGCCCAAAAAATAAGAAACCCGGTTCTCAGTTTGAACCCACTGGTTCACTCAGGCCTTTTTGTGTGGAGTTTGTATGTTTTCCTACTGCATGCATTGATTCTTGCCAAGTACTCTAGCTTCCTCACAGTGTCCAAAGAAAGGACTCCACATTAGGTTCACTTGGTGCTTCTAAATTGGCTGTAGGTGCAGCTGTGAGCATGAAATGTTGTCTGTCTCTCCGCATTAGCCTTGTGATGGACTGGTGATCACTTCCCCTGTGGCAGCTGGGTTAGGCTCCTGAACTGGATCTGCAGCTAAGAAGTTTATAAAGATGGAAATGAGAAAAAAACCCAAACACATGCAGTGGTCTCATAAATCACACTCTGAATAAAGTCAGACAGCTTTTTAGATATGAACAACCACCAAACAAAACAGAAAAAAAAAAAAAACACCCAGGATGCAGCTCTTTAGTATAAAAAAAAAAAAAAAGTTAATGTGGTTGCAGAGAAAGAAAGATATTTCAGGAGAGAGAAACGGGACAGAGGCAAACCCAGGATGAAAAATCCAGATTTTCCTGAGGGCTTCAACATGACTGTTTATCATGCAAACAGGTCAACTCTGGCAGAGGCAAGTGGCTGAAAACACTCATCCAACCAGAATATGCCAGCTGTCCTCTTACCTTGTTCTCATATTAATAAATACCTCACTAAGGACAAACATGAACCACAGTAAAAGCACTGCCGCTTGAAAAAAAGAGGTGTGCACGCTAAAAGCATTCAAGCTGCTGCACGGCACGGCCGTGCCTGAAGAACAGAGGGAGCTCTGGTTAAAAATTAAAAAGGCGGGAACTGAAACACTGCTAGAGGTCACAGATAACAGAGGAACCCCCCCGCGCTGGTTGCCAAAAACCCGGTATTAAATTCTTTAGGTCTAATGGGTCATTATCTGTCCCACTGGCCCCGTTTTATTAACAGAACCACATACTTGCACACACAGAGTCACACATCTGCATATCGAGATGCTTGCTGGAGTAATAATGCTGCAAAGCAGACCCTAACTATAACATGACTGATGGGGTGAAATCTGGTCGGGTAGCTTAGGCAGCAATGAAAATCTGAGGATATAAAAGGAAGATTTAAGAAGCCTTCTGTATCTGTGCTGATACCCTGTGTTTTTACATATTCATGAGATGAGCAGGGTTATTATGAAAGAGGGGGCAACAGAGAGGCAGTAAGATAGCTATAAACCTTTTTATAACTGTGCTTCTATGTGTCCCCGAGTTTCTGGCCTTATGCTCCTACTTTAGACAATGTTGACTGTAAAAAGTTATTAAAACCTACGCAAACACCAATATAATGATGGTTTTTATAATAACGAATCAAATAACTGATGAAATCACTAAAACTCTTTTTTTAGTGCACCAACTTTGTTATATGGCACACTATTTTCCTCTGGTATCAACTTTCACATTCTCCTTGCATCCTAGATGTAAAAATAAGCTCTTTTTTTGCGTGCACATTAGGGCCAAGAACTTAATGTGATGTCTGAATGGTAGCTCTGTCAGCCCCTCTTCCTGCTGCCAGCGGCCAAAACAATCTATTATTGCGGCTTTAAAGGGGAGCACCACCCATATTACTCCTAAAAGTCTGCTTAAATGTCTGTGGGAGTACCACTGAAAAACATCAGAGGGGTCTAAAGATTACAACTTTAAAAAAAATCTGAGGCTGAGGAGCTAGAAAGGCTATGTAAGCTTCTTTTAGTATTAATATGAACAGAATCAAGCTGTAGGCAGTCTAGTTGCACTATAGGTAGTGTTCTACTGTATCAGTTTTGATGTTTCCTCCTTAATGGCAGTATAGGAGAGCGACGGTGGATTCACTGGGGTGCAGTCTTATGTAAATGCAACCTTTTAATCTCTGAGGGCCACCCACATGCACAATTCGTGATCAATCCTCTATGTCAACAATACACTGCACGTAGTCTGTGACATAGTAACTGGTAAAAATATGATTTTTCCTATAAAATACAGTACCAGTCAAAAGATTGGAGACACTCCAAAACTTTGAGTGGTACTGTATAAGTAAATAGAGAAATACACAGATTCTAAGAAATACATTCAAACAGAAGAACTGAATTTCTTGTTACTGTACTGACTGATGGTTCATTAAGTTTGCTCTGGACAGGTCAGCCTGTGTTTCCTTTGTTCCCACAGGCTGGAAGCATCCAGCCATTTCAAAACATCCATCTCCAGGTATGTCAACACTCGTCTGTAAGACACCTGAGGTGTCAAACTAGATATGGGTATGAAGCTGAGAGATGTGGAATGGCTCTTCAACGATTACCTCAAGAACCAGCTTTCAACTTCTAAAATGCTCCTTTGGGTAAAACCAGCAGGTACACAATGAGAAGAGTTGTGAAATATAAAGACGAGTAACATAAAAAAATAAAATGCTTGTACAGGATGGAAGTGTTGAGGGTATTCTTTCCTCAAGAGACAAATCATCCTGCCTGCTTCTCTGCAGTGATTAGACAGGATGAATAACAATAAATTAAATAAATTACCAGATTGTCAAGAGCTCTTAAAAGGTAACAAAGAAAATGCATGCTGAGGTGAAAAAGACAAAGCAATTTATACTGTGACACTGCTTAAATAGAGCTAAAATACCTTTTCCAGTAACAATCAGTGTGATATTTTAATGAGTAGCATGTGACTAGCAATGCTAAAGACCTTATTTATTTATTTTCATTGAATAAACCCTATTCAATGACACATTCCACTGCCAAAGAGACGCAGCACTGCATACGCAAGGAAGGTAACTGCAGCCACTTACTACTGTTTCTTTTTGTTGTTATTGTTATCTAATTAAAAAAGCACCAAAATAACCTCCTTAAGAAGATTATTCCTATTCTAATATCAATATACTGGAATAAAAGCCAAAACCCAATTTGTGATGCTGAGGCTGTGTGTCTAAGGTTTCCTAATGATTGTGTAATGATGTGTAATTTGCACTAAATCTTGTCCTCGTAGCTCTGGTAAGGTTACTTGTTTTATAGGGCAGGATTACTGAGCTGGCTCCAACATGTAGTTGCCGTCACCTCTCCCAGCAGACCTGCTGCCAAGCCTCTTGGAGTATTAGCATTCTCGCTCCAGACAGACCCAACAGGCTAACCTAACGAGCAGTCTCCCGCAGGAACACATCTGTTGTCAGATTAGTTAGGCTCTGGCCATGGGTCGTCAATCAAAGTGGTGGATTACATTACATACTGAAATTCATTCATCACTTACATCAGCTGATTAAATGGTCCGCAGGAACAGATGTAGAAACAGCGATGGAGAGATGTCCAAAAATTGAGGGGAAAGTTAAAGTATTTCAGCTCCACAAATCAAACAGAATTAAATGTGAGCACAGCGAAAGTGAGAAAAAAAATTGAATTGCTGCCTTTCAGTCAGCAACATTACCATTTGTAAATGTCAGTGTCCTTGATTTTATAACAAATGTGTTTGCCATTCTTCAAATTACTCTCGGTGGCTTTTTGCAATGCACAGTGCTTAACAAATTTATTAGACCACCACCCATTGTAAGGTTTATGCCACAGCTGCCCTAAATTAACAGTATTGGTAATTCTCAAAACCATTTTTTATGTTTCTTTATTATTTTTGTCCACAAATTGTCATATTTACTGCCAAAGAACAAGCTAGACCTTCACCAGAGTCATCTTTGCCTCTGCTAAACAGTTTTCTGGCTCGTAGATGTAAGCCACAATTAGCCCTTCATGTCTTCCACCTGGAGGGGCAGACATGCAAAGTCACAGAAGTGCTGATTTCCTTCACATCATGACAATAATAGAAGCAATTTTCCTCTCCGATCGGAATTATCCTGACAATTTAATTGGAATGCTGCTGCCAGATTTTCTTTTAAATTAGAAGAACAAAAAACACATGTACCAAAAAACAAGTACCTACAAGAAACTGGAAAAGAAATATTTTTTTTTTTAAAAAAAGGTTCAATCAAAACAACCGGTCATTAACTGTGACGAGTATGACAGCGACTGTCACTGCAGATCGGTTACCTTGGCAACAGGTCAACGGTTCTCCAAAGCTCTCTGTAGTTACCAACCCCCACCCCACCCCACCCCCAAACACACACACACACAGCATATGGTTAAAGAGCAATATGGTGAGAGACGTAGCTTGTGGCACAAGCAGGGCAGCAGAGATTACAAGTTGTCGAGACAACACGGCACATGAATCTGTGTTATGATACGGATCTATCATGTGTCACAGTACAAACTGCTCTCTGTCAACGGGGATCAGAGAGAAGACAAATGGAAAAATCAGAGGACAAGTGGTAGGAGGTGGATTTTCCTACAGCTGCCTGGCAGGAAGTGGTTTTTACTTTTAAAAGGCTATGGAATAAAAAAAAATAACAAAAAACAAAAATTAAAACATACCACTTTCATCTTCAGATCACATTTTCAAGTCATCTGCTTTCATGTTTACAAAACCCCTCATCTATTAGGACAGTCAGATCAGAAAATACACATGCTGAAAGAGTGTCACAAATACAAAGACGCCATGTGTATTTGAAGTCGAGTGAAAACTGTGACACAGATCAGAAAGGAATTCCCATATCTAGTATTTCAGCTTATTTAGCAGGGTTTTGTCATGTCTGTTGTGATCCCAGTACTAGAAGGGGAGATGAACGGCACACAGCAGTCCCTAGTGGGGCGTCAGAGTAATTGCTTTTTTTTAACCAGTCCCCAGAGGATATCACAACGTGGGCAGCAAAGAAGCTCAGTTAAACACTCCAAAACAGCAGCTCTACCTTCTCCTTCATATCCCATGACATTCTCTATTGCCTTCTTCCTAGTCTACATTGCAAAGGTCAGAGCAACAAAATGCAACCTGGCTGATGGAACTTTACCTTTTCAGTATGTGTCCCTTGGTAGTGTCCGAAGCCAAGCACAGAAAAAAAAAAGTGTATTAGAGTCACTGTCACAGTGTAACAGAGAATTACGGTCAATAAAACGTTTGCTATTTTATGTTTATGGCAGGGTTTGTTGATGTAATGAAATGACTTCACTGTACAGGAGAAACTGAAACTCCAAGATTCCCAGGTGTACATTTATTTTTGAGCGCACTACCTAAAGAAACAGTCTGCCCTAGGAGTGTACGTAATCGTGTGGGTTCCCTTCCATCCGCCTTGAGGCGACTGTTTGTTGTGATTTGGCGCTATATAAATAAAACTGAATTGAATTGAAGTGTAGGCTTTTATGCCCGTGACAATAAAATCAATTTTTATATCTTTCTGTTCTTATTACGTGATGTGACTATACGGTCTGACAATACTTGCTATTGATGACTGCTTCTGGATAGAGGATTATTTAAATAGATATTTTTTAAAAAGCACAGTTGTAGTGAATTTTCTCTTTATTTTTTATCTGCAAAGAAAATATTATTTTCCAGAATTTCTCTTTTTTTTCCTTGAGAAAAAGATATGACCTGATTTAAAGCGGTTTGTTTTTTTTTCTTTTCTCCAATAATCCACAGAGAAGCAGAGTAGCTTGCTCAGAGGGCATCTGAAAGACATTTCCACTGATAAATAAGTGTGTCCTCTGTTGCCAGTGTTGCTTCTGTTCATTATAATCTATAGTATTATGCTTTGATAATGGCATCCTGGCATCCTCTGGATAATGCACCATTATTCCGTGTCGCTGTGCTTTTTCAAATGCTTTTGAAGTTCTGCATTATTATGTTACCTTGACTTAACTAAATAAAATTTTGCATCTTGCTCATTTATCTCTTCTTGCTCTCGAATGGTTGTCCTTCTAGGCATCATAGTAGAGCAGACAGTAACAGCCATGCAATAATATGTGTCACTTGCCTGTTTTCTATTCATTTATAACATGCCCTGTGATCTTTGTGTACATTTATCCACAGTATTACCTCAGTTCCAGTAGAGAAGCTTAAAGATGTCTCTTTCCTGCTCTGTCTCATGTCTCTACTGCATGTGCTTCAAGTGTTTCATTTGTGTTGGTGTGTGGAAAGATGAATGGGGGTGGGGCAGCCGTGCAGATGGATGTTCGGGGTTCTGTTGTGATGTACTGTAGGTGAGCGGGGAAGAGCAGCCAGTTGGCACGAAAGAGGAGGAGGAGATGACGAGTTAGACGTTAACAAGCTGTCACTGCCAACACAACACAGAGTCCAGTGCAACAACAAAAACAACAGAGACAACCCCCTGACAAGCCTGGTGCTATAAACAGCAATCAATATGAATACAACACTGTTCCACCCACAGAGGAGCGGCACCCACTTCAGGTCAGGCTTAGACCAGCTGAAAGAAAATTAATGTGTGGTGTTCAAGCAGCAACCTCCAGGTGTGAGGAAGGGTTTCTTGCGTCTCATCTTCACTTTTTAAATTTTTCATTTATCAGCTGTCTTGAATGCAGATACTGACACTGTAGATCGGCAGATAGTTAATAGTGGCCCACTGCTAAATTGGGTGGGTTCGAGTCGACAGTTGTGTTGACTTTGAGTTTGATAAAGCACAGCGGACCAACCACCACCAACACGACCAGTTGACATAGCACCCCAAATCCTCACAGACTGAGAAAACTTCACTCTGGACTTCAAATAACTTGGATTCTGTGCCTCTCCACTATTCCTCCAGACTCTAAGACCTTGATTTATAAATAGAATGCTGAATTTACTTTCATCTGAAGAGAGGACTTTGAACCACTGAGCAACAGTTCAGTTCTTTTTCTCTTTAGCCCATCTGATCTCATCTCTGCTTCAGGAGTGGAATGATATTAAATGCAACAGTTGTAGCTCCCTTCCTGAAGATGTCTGCATCACGGCTCTTGATGCACTGACACCGGCCTCAGTCCACTCTTCGTGAGGTTCTTAAATCGACTTTTCTTGACAAGCCTCTCAAGGCTGCGGTCATCTCTGTTGATTGTGCACCTCCCCCCGCTCCCCATACTTTTCCTTCCAGTAAACTTTCCATTAATATGCTTCAGTACAGCACTCTGCAAACAGCTTTTTCAGCAATGACCTTCTGTGGCTTACAACGCTTGTGGAGGGTGTCGATGATCATTATCTGTACTACTGTCAAGTCAGCAGTCTTCTCCATGATTATGGTCATATGTGCTGAACTATACCGAGAGATACACGGCGTCTATACTGTTTGAACTGTAATTTACTCAAACTTGAAATGAAATCTTCTAAGAATTGGAAATACTGGATTTCTGATGTTTATGAGTGTAAGGCATAATCATCAAAATGAATGAATATATGAATTAAATTACATCAGCAAATACACTTTTTCATGATGAATTTTTTGAGATGTACTAGTAGGGACTGTTTCTGTTAAGGTCACTTGTGGCTTTATTTATGTGAATAGCCATAAAGATAAAGTGAAAGCTTCAAAATGTGGAATTCACAAACTAATTGGTGATTGTCACTTTGTGTGTGTGTGTGTGTGTGTGGGTGTGTGTGGGGGGGTAAATAGCAGTTTTAGCTGGTGAAACTTAAAGAGCAGTAAATAAACTGTGTCCTTCCTGACTAACCTCAGTGTCTCAGCTCACTCCCAAATGGCTTACCACAGCAAAATGAGGATTAGCCAGTGGTGCTGCCACCACTTCAAAACACTTCAACTGCAACAGTCAAAATCAATCAAACCAAAACAGAGAACATCAGATGTATTCTGTTGCTTTTGCTTTGCTTTTTTTGACTTTAGATAGCCTATCAGGAACATAGATAAACATTTGGTTTCCCTTGATTTAAATTTACGGGAAACTTTTTGATTCCATGTAAAATCTCTGATTGCTACAGTGGTCCCTGTAGTATACTTTTAGTCACTTATTGTATTGTAACATGGGACAAATAGCTGGAGGGCTCGATACACGCATGCCAAAAACACCTACTCCCTAAAACTCAAGAGCACCAAGTAACATTTACTCAAGTTAAATGTCAGTTATGACGAGTCCCAAGGGCAATCTGACTGAATGTTTTTCCTTCAATCTTAAGGCCTCATGCTGCCAATCACACCCACAGAAAAGCTGCCTCTCTGGACAAATACACATAGGCGGGGTATCACAGTTTTGAAGCTAAAGCAGGACTCATTTGGGAGCCTGGGTCTTTAAAAAAGAAGAGACAGCATGTAATATAAAAAAAGACATCAAGAAATGTCTCTATTTTAGTGATTGTTCCAACCCTTTCTTCTTTCCACCTGCTGTCTGAATGGAGTTTGAATCTGACAATTGTTAAATGTTCTGCCCCACAGCCCCAGAGCACTTGGCAGAGCAGCCCATGGCTGATCCAGTAAGCACTAGCACCGACTCACAACGAGCTCAGAGACAGAGCGAGAGAAATGGAGATTGACAAAGAGACAATGTCTGCTACAAAGAGAAAATAAGAGAACCCAAGTATTGAGGTGGATGAAACCCCCCCCCCCAAAAAAAAACAGGAACATGGCAGTAAGAGGGCAGTGAAGAGAGGAGTAATTGGTGGTTTTCAGGTGAGCACTGAAAAGCAGCTGAAAAGTTGTGAAAGAGAGGGGAGGAGTGGGCCAGGATGAGGTGTGCACAGGGAGAGACAGAAAAAAATTTCTAAGAAAGAAGCAGGCGCCAGAGCTGGGGGCCGGATAGGCGATGGGCAAAGAGGGAGCAGAGAGCAGAAGCCAGGTTATGGAAGGTGTCCTTCAAATCCATTTCTCACCTCGAGACTCATTAGGGTTTGTGAGCGAGCGTATGGTTATAAATAGGCTTGGGAGTGTGTGTTTGACAGTAGGGAGTCCACGATTTGACAGCAAGACATTAATCTCACCCGAGGACTCCCAGAAGATGGACAGAGAGACAAACAGACAGGTCTCCCAAAACAAAGCACACTATTTTATCAGTCAGCGACTCCCACGAAAAGTCTTCCCTACCTGAGCCGAACTCTCCTTATTCCATCCTCCAGTACAACGCTGAAATGAGTGCATGCAAATTAGGTGAAAACTATAAATTTTTAATTTTATTTATCTTGGGCCTATTTTTATATACTTGGCAGTATTTACTTGTTATACTGTAGCTGCAAAAAAAATTTAAAAAGAAATTAAGTTAAAAAAAAAATATGTGTCTTAATTCCACCATAACCATTCAGCAAATATCAACTCAGTGAATCACGAGTTGCACCTTAGTGTTATCTGAAGGCAAAATCGATGCGCTGCCACAAGGATTTACATGATAGGCTGTAGATAAATATTTAAGCAAACACTCATCATTCCTCCTGGAAATACTGCATTTTGCTCTTGCTTTCTTGACTTTGGTGAAATGCATTTACACTTTAGGACATCTAAGTAGAAGCTGCCATTTTCAGTCAGTCTTCTTAACTCCTAGATGTCAATAAAAACACTGTTTGCATATATGGAAACATGGAAGAAGATAAACACATGAGGAGAGTATGAATGAAAGCTGGTCACTGAGCTTAACAAATCAGGGTATTTTACCAACTTGTAATCTAATCCAAAACAGAAAGGCTCCACACTCTCTTGCTCATATGGTTTTGGCATACGCATGAAAAAGACCCTGATTTGTTTGATGCCATAAAGAGCACTTTTTTTGCTTTGATGTGGCAGCTTTTTCAAAAACAGAGCCTTCCTCCACTCTCTCGTGCCATCCCTGCTTCTTTTTTTGGCCATATTTTCCCTTTTTGTCGAACTTCTGACTGTAGAGCTCTTTATGCTTCGCTAGACACTTTTGAGATATTTCTCGTTGCTGCTTAAAAGCTTGTCAGTCACTCATGGCATGTTCTCCAGCTTCTTTGTCTCTCTCAGGCTGGCTCTGCTCTTATATTCACGTCTTCCCTACAGTCAAAAAATGCAGTACTGGCTTTAATTACATGAAGAAAATCTAACCACTCTCATCTCCAGCTGACATCCGGTTATATTCAGTTTTTGAGTTGCTGTTGTTCTCAGCCTCTGGCCATTTGGTGCACGTGTGTACAAATGTTCCCTTTTTTCCTGTCTGTAAATGGAGCCTGTAGCTACAGCACAATCCTCATGCCACCACCACCACCACAACCATCTCCTGCCCACCACACAAACAATTTCAAGTTCCAAAAATCTAGTCTTCCTGAATCTCAGCCCAGATCCGCCAAAAAACTAAGCTGGATCCCCTTCCTGCTATCTCTGGCATTGCTACACTGTGGCTGATCGTCAGGACGTAAAACTGTAGCAGAGCCCAGGAATGAATGAAGGAGGGTCAGAGCCAAGAGCAGTCAGTCATGACCTGGAACCATTAGCAAACAAGCTACTTTCAACCAAGTCATAAAAATGTAGATTACTGTTTTCACACATGCAATGCAGTCCTGAATTGGTCTTGGTCTACGGGACAGTAGAAGGTCAAAGTCTTTATGACTATGATTGTGGATTACTCCAATTTGTGAACTGTGGGTATGATGTGTCCCCACAAGTGTGCCTCCCACGCAAAGTACTTCAGAGTAATCTGAATGCACCTGAAGCAGACTATTTCCCGCTACAGTTACATGGGTAACAATGGAATATCTCCTGACCTTATTCTTCCAATATTGATGCATAGTTTCAGCTGCCACAGTTAAATACAGTGGTGTGAAAAAGTGTTTGCCCTCTTCCTCATTTCCTGTTTTTTTGCATGTTTGTCACACTTAAGTGTTTCGGAACATCAAACCAATTTAAACAATAGTCAAGGACAACACAAGTAAACACAAAATGCAATTTGTAAATGAAGGTGTTTATTATTAAAGGTGAAAAAAAAATCCAAACCATCATGGCCCTGTGTGAAAAAGTGATTGCCCCCTAAACCTAATAACTGGTTGGGCCACCCTTAGCAGCAACAACTGCAACCAAGCGTTTGCGATAACTTGCAATGAGGCTTTTACAGCATTCTGGAGGAATTTTGGCCCACTCATCTTTGCAGAATTGTCCTAATTCAGTTACATTAGAGGGTTTTCGAGCATGAACGGCCTTTTTAAGGTCATACCACAACATCTCAATAGGATTCAGGTCAGGACTTTGGCTAGGCCACTCCAAAGTCTTCATTTTGTTTTTCTTCAGCCATTCAGTGGTGGACTTGCTGGTGTGTTTAGGATCATTGTCCTGCTGCAGAACCCAAGTTCGTTTCAGCTTGAGTACACCAACAGATGGTCGGACATTCTCCTTCAGGATCTCTTGGTAGACAGCAGAATTCATAGTTCCATTTATCACAGCAAGTCTTCCAGGTCCTGACGCAGCAAAACAGCCCCAGACCATCACACTACCACCACCATATTTTACTGTTGGTATAATGTTCTTTTTCTGAAATGCAGTGTTCCTTTTACGCCAGATGTAATGGGACACACACCTTCCAAAGAGTTCCACTTTTGTCTCATCGGTCCACAGAATGTTTTCCCAAAAGTCTTGGGGATCATCAAGATGTGTTTTGGAAAAATTGAGACGAGCTTTAATGTTCTTTTTGCTCAGCAGTGGTTTTCTCCTTGGAACTCTGCCATGCAGGCCATTTTTGCCCAGTCTTTTTCTGATGGTGGAGGCATGAACGCTGACCTTAACTGAGGCAAGTGAGGCCTGCAGTTCTTTGGACGTTGTTGTGGGGTCTTTTGTGACCTCTTGGATGAGTCGTCGCTCTTGGGGTAATTTTGGGCGGCCGGCCACTCCTGGGAAGGTTCACCACTGTTCCATGTCTTCGCCATTTGTGGATAATGGCTCTCACTGTGGTTCGCTGGATTCCCAAAGCTTTGGAAATGGCTTTATAACCCTTTCCAGACTGATATATCTCAATTACTTTCTTTCTCAATTGTTCCTGAATTTCTTTGGATCTCGGCATGATGTGTAGCTTTTAAGGATCTTCTGGTGGACCTTACTGTGTCAGGCAGCTCCTATTTAAGTGATGTCTTGATTGAGAACAGGTGTGGCAATAATCAGGCCTGGGTGTGGCTAGAGAAACTGAACTCAGGTGTGAAAAACCACAGTTATAGTATGTTTTAACAAGGGGGGCAATCACTTTTTCACACAGGGCCATGATGGTTTGGATTTTTTTTCACCTTTAATAATTAACACCTTCATTTACAAATTGCATTTTGTGTTTACTTGTGTTGTCCTTGACTATTGTTTAAATTGGTTTGATGTTCCGAAACACTTAAGTGTGACAAACATGCAAAAAAAACAGGAAATGAGGAAGAGGGCAAACACTTTTTCACACCACTGTAGCTGTGCAATTAATAGATAAAGCAGTGGATGCTTTAATTTCCCCAGGAATTGGCAGAGTTAATATTTGACTTTGGTTTACCAGGTGGCCACAAACACAACTGACAGAGCTAGAAGAGTCCTTGAGGAGCACAGACCTCCGTGCTAAGGCCAGTAGTTCACTCTTCTATGATATTCAGTTGATCTTTTTTTCTGCTGCAACACTCCCAATGGCCCAGTGCCACAAATTATGTGTTTTCTGAACATAGGGTCCCAAATCCATATAACAAATTGACTTAGGGATGAAAACAATGCTGTCCTATAAACTCCCTGAAAAGCAGTTCATCCAAAATGCTATAGCGAGTCAGGGACTAGAAAGAGAGAGCATATTTCTCCCATATTGGCTTCTCTTCATTGGCTCCCTGTTAAATCCAGAATCAATTTTAAAATCCTTCTCCTCACATACAAGGTCTTGAATAACCAGATCCCATATTATCTTAAAGACCTCAGAGTACCATATCACCTGTCTCCTGTCTCCCTGCCCACACCCCCAACCAGTCACAGCAGATGGCTGCCTGTCTCTGAGCCTGGTTCTGCCGGAGGTTTCTTCCTGTTAAAAGGGGATTTTTCCCTTCCCAATGTCGCCAAATGCTTGCTAATAGGGGGTCGTTTGATTGTTGGGGTTTTCTCTCAGTAATGTAGGATCTTTACCTTACAGTATAAAGCACCTCGAGATGACGGAGATATGACCTCATGTCTTGTTTAATAGCTTTTCAGCCAATTTTGACTGGATGTGACTTGATGCAAGTACCTCAGTTTTGAAAAAGGTAAAAACGTTAAATGTACCTTCATCTTTGACCATTGGGGGTGGTATAACATTTAAGATGCAGCTATTTTGTCATTAGCTCTGGTCCAGTTTCATCCTGCATTATCAATGCTTCATGTATCACGAACAGGTTGTAAAAAGAAAAATTACAATTTTTTTTTTTTGTCCATTATCAAATAGCGCACAAAATATTTTAAAGTCTTAAGCGTAGAGTATGTTGTTGTCACTTTATGAATACTTGGGGATTAGTGGGGTTTGCTATCATTTTAAAGATGAAAGTCCTTCCTAGTTTTCAACATGCAGGCTATCATATTCAGATTAACAATTGATCTAAACTGTCATAATTCTCTGTTAAAATGAGGCTGGTCTGGCTTTGAAGTGTCACAGACACTAGACATTCAGATTTAGACATTTGTCCCTGTATGAAGTGTAATGTTTAGCTGCTTATAGCAAAAATCCTTGATTGTATGCACAGGGTTTTTCCTTTATAGAACAGGAGAGAAATTTAAAAGTTTTGCTTCAAACTAGAGAAAATTGGCTTATATCGTACAGTATGTCACTGTTAGCATACAGTTTTTTTTGTCCATAACTAAATACACCAAATCACTACAATTGTCTGTAACCAACCACGACTCCACACTCCACTGGTCTTTGTGTGATTTTGCAGCGTGTCAACTAATGCCTAGAATATCACACGTACATTTCCAAGTGTGGCAGTGGAGGTTAAACTCTTTTATATTTCAGAAAAACTGCCATTGCTGATATTCTAAATATAACATGGACACTTGTGGTGAGAACACATCTCCATAGAGAGCTGCTGCCAGAGGTCGACTGTTCGTGTCGTGTCAGTGTGACTGAAAAGGAAAAGGAAAATATATCAAAAAGAAATATCACTTTGAGGGTAAGATGGGGCTCTCAGAAATGCTGCCACAGCCCTTTATCATCCTCTTTCTCCTGTCTCTTCACAAGCAATTTTACCCTTAC
This sequence comes from Pterophyllum scalare, assembly GCA_024447675.2. Classification (NCBI taxonomy): domain Eukaryota; kingdom Metazoa; phylum Chordata; class Actinopteri; order Cichliformes; family Cichlidae; genus Pterophyllum; species Pterophyllum scalare. The sequence continues at coordinate 9,627 of JAMQGT020002888.1, read as the reverse complement.
ATCTCTCTCCTCTTCTCCATGGTTGTGACAAACAGTGTGCTTCCGGAGAGCTGTTTCAACTGTGCCTGGAGAAAGAAAAGGCAAAGCGAGGCTGCATCTTTTAAAGTCAATCCTAACTAACAGGAGCTTTAGCTCAGTGCAGAGAAATGTTAGTTGTGGCCTAAAAAAGTAGTGCTGAAATCCACTGAGTGATTAACTGTTGATGCCTTTCATCAACAACATTTTTTTTTTTTGCTTGTCCCTGCTGCAGCGATGTGAGGATTTGCCGCTTTTCTCCAATTTAGACACGAGTTCTTTCTAAAAAGATAGCCACAATGGCAGTTTTCTGAAAGTAAAAGACAAAAATCACTTACTAGATCCCCTCAAACACGTGGATGACAGGGATTTGTTTAATAAAGAGCACTGTATCCTGCTCACCAGAGTTCACAATGAAAGAAAAATTCATGGAAAAGACTTAGAAAAGGCTTGTGCTGTAATCCATATTCACGCAGGGGTAACACACTACAAATGGGAACTCCGTCTCACTGCGTTTGGCAGTGTGGAAAACATTTTGGACAGAGGTCAGGTTAACATGTATTTTAAAACAAATTCCACCACAGGCCAAAAGCTTTTTTGTATCCAGAGAATATATTTACAATAAAAATGAACAAACATTAATGAACCCCAGCTTTTTAAATGCCAAAATGCAAAAAGCAAAATCAATAATAGACCAAATATTACACAGTGGATAACAGAAAATGAACCAGTTTGTTGTAAACCATGGAGTGTTTGGGTTGCTATATTTTGAAATGATGACAAAAAAAAAAAAAAGAAAAAAGAAAAAGAAAGAAAAGTTAGCTGTACTACTTGTTAAAGATACAGATTATCATGTGTTGAATGTCAGGACTGATTATGATGAGTATTAATAGCTTATAATGGATTAAATAAAACATTTTAAAATGCCAAACGGGATTTCTTTCTCTCTCTCTCTCACACACACACACACACACACACCTACATACTGTCTATGATCCTTCACATAACATAGATGTATCTTTCTCACAGAAATCCCAGCACACACAAATGTCAGCTGCCCACTTTCAATCTCCCACCACCTATTGTCTAGCTGTCTCGAATCCTTTAAACTCATTTTATGAAGACGACAGAGTGTAGGCGTTTTTAGAAGATGTGGAAGAGAAAAGTCGTTTATTCTGGAGTTTGCCTCGTTTTAATCTCTGAAGTGGCTGCTTTGCAAAGAAAGTGCATGCCTGTGTGTGCGTGTGTGCGTCTGTCTGTCTCACTGTGTTTGTGTATTAGATGCTTTGACTCTGTGAATCCTGCACCCTCCTGGCGCTAATGCACGCATAAGCACGCAGACAGACACACATTAACTTGCTATTAGGTGATGAGCTTGAACTGAGGGCATGATGAATAAATAATGGTTAAAACTCTTGGGGTTCAGTTGACTAATTAACGGGGAAAAAGGGAGTCTTCTCGTAAAGCAACGATAAAAAGGAGAAACAGAAGGCCAACTTGTAAATCAAGGATTACTGCACAGGTTTCATACACACCAACACAAGAACACTTTAAAAAATACACACACACCAAAACATAGTCTAATTTGTGCTATAGTGTGCTATCAGGAAGAGACAAAAGAGGGGAGGAGAGGTGCTGGCCTCTATTGATGAAAACCAGGTGGGCTAATGAGAACTCCAACACACGGACACACACAAAAACACCCCCACGCACACAAAAACACACTCATTACTGTTATTTCCCTGTATCGGAGTGCGAAGGTGCCATGTTAGAGTCTCACCACAGTCTTTTTCAGCTGAAGTCATCATGTAGGAATAGCTAGAGAGAAGCTGTAGTCACTTCACAGCATCCTAGACGCTCTGTGAGTCTCCTCGTCGCCCGACAAACTCTTGCACATGCTGCCACTGAGGTCATTAGAGCAGTATAATTGTGAAGAATAACTGGTCTAGCTGGCCCAGCTGTTCTGCTCACATCATCCAACTAGTTTTCCCTGAATCATATTGTCACTAAATATGTGCAGACAGCAGAGGGGCAGAGAAAGAAATATGAAAAAATATTGGAAAAGGGAGTGGCAACACTGACTGAGGGCTTTTATTTTGGCAAGCTGGCATCTCCTTGGAAACAGACAAGTTCACTATATAAGGGACTGCAGGAGCCCTCGTAGTGTAAATCCAAATCAGCTTCAATAGCAGCAAAAGAAAAGTTCTGGCAAAAAAAAAAGCAAATATATATCAGCGTTGCAGCAGAAGACGCGAGAATAGAAATCAAATGAACTACAACTGACTGGCTACAAATGACTTAAAAACTCCCAAAGGGCACATGGGACGCAAAAGCAGAGTTTGTGAAAAGCGTGTCATGAATGAGGCAGCAGTGGCAGCAACAGCAGCAAGTCCTAAAGGAGCCACCAAGCCCAACAGCCTTTGAACATACAGGAGGCAGGCAAAGGCAGACAGCAGAGCTACGTGACTCTCATGACAACCAACCACAATCAAACAGATGCACAAACACACTGTCAAACACATCCAAAGTCCCTCAGTGCTTCAAGTTATCAAGATTAAAAACCACAAGCATCCAAGCGAATCCAGCAATGTTAGAAGAAAAACTCCAAAGAGAAAGTGAGAAGGAGGAGGGAGATGGACAATAGACAAAAACAAGCAAGGAGCAGGACACACAAATGGAGGAGAGGAGTGAGGGGACCACTCCGACTGCCCACCTGAGGGTTTCCCAGCATTCTCCATCCGCGCTCCTTTTAGCTCTCTGTCCCTCACTCTCTTTTTTCTTCTAGGTCACTCCATCCCTCCACCCTTCTCCTCATTCATCCCCTGCTACTGCCACCTCACTGGGACACTGGCTTAGGCAGAATATTGTGTATACAAAAAAAAAAAAAAAATCAAAGCGAGGGAAGGCAGGGAGGGACAAAAGGATTGTGAAAGAGTTGGGAGAGAGTAGGAGTATTGGAAGAAATGCAGGGAGTGAGAAAGACACACAAAGAAAGCAAGAGGGTGAGAGAGAGAAAAGTGAGGCTGCCAGTTCCAAACATTGTCTCTTTTCTCTCTGTCTGATTGTGTGTCCCTAGCTGTCTGTCTTATTTGCTGCTCTCTCTCTCTCTCTCTCTCTCTCACTCTCTCCATCTTCTACATTATGTCCAACTGAGTGGCCGTGCCAGGGCAGGAGGAGAAAACATGGCTCACCCTGGCCCTAAAACACCTTGCAGACAGACCACCGACTGCAGACCTGTGTACACTGGTTGTGCGCTTGAGGCCATAGATTGAGCAGGAGTATGTGTGTGTGTGTGTGCATGACTGTACTGTCAGCCAGCCAGAGCCCCAGATTACCGACGCTCCACTGGCACGTCCCACTTCATCCTTCTCTTCTTGTCACCCCGGCAACACCTCCGCTCCCTGCCTGCTTCCCCCATCTTCCACTCCTCGTCTTTCCCTCCTCCTCTTCACCTCCATCTGCCTCCACTTTTCCCTCTCTTTCTTTTCTTTGCATAAAATGAGGGAGAGTCTTTATATTGAATTTCATCCATCTCCCAAATCTTTAGCAGCAGAGCCCACAGGAGAAGTAAAGATCCTCAATCTTTGCATCTTTATCTACTCTGATAAAAAAGAGACCCATCAGAGTGGTGTATATACACACACACGGCCCCCAGGGTGCATCCTTGCTCAGATAAAGATAGCCAATCACAGGCTGGGGAGGTGAGAGGAGTGGAGGGGTAATTAACAGTGGGTCTGGGATTAGTTCAACAGAGCTCAAGAATCACACTGAACAACAATCAATCAAAATCAGGTGAATGAAAGCAAAGTCTTTGCTATCGCCCCATCTGAAATGTCAATAATGTTTCATTAACATGTTAGATATTGTCAAGATGTGCACCTTCATAAAAAGAAAGAAAAGGTCAAGGCAGCCCTCAGGATGAAGACCACCCTAAAAAAGAAGACACCGACTTGTCTGCAAACACTCGCAAACTGCGAAGCAGTAATGAAACTGAAATGTGCCACACAAACCAAAGTGTAGCCAGGAAATTAGTTGCCGCATAGGACACAATGCCTACATGCACTTACATTTCACAGCAGTTTCGCTAACTTTGGATACTCTGGTGACTCTGGAGACTGCACACTTAGAATCTTGCTACACAGCAGATATTGGTCACTGACACCAACAGCAAAAAATATACACCCTCTTGTTAAAATATTGTTGGAAAATACAGTACTTTACAAAGCAGTTTCACACTGCTGTCCTCCATGCATCTCCAGCTTGGTGCAGACCAAATGCATCGCCAAAGTAAAACAAATGTGACATGAACTAGAGACCAAGATGCACTTTGCAAAATCTTATAGGGGTCTTTGCAATGCTGCCACCTTGTGATGGAAGTTTGTAAAATTAGGTAAACCTTTGGCAGTTCATGCAATGGACCTTACAACCAATAAATTAACAAAAAAAAAATCACATTCAAAAGAAACTGAAAAAGAACATATTTACTGGCATCTCAGCATCCCAAGAAAAAAAAAAATCCTGTTTTAGCCCTGATGGAAAACTCCATTATGAAATTAAGTTATAGGTTTTAAACACTTGGTTACAAGAGTAAAAGTTAAAATGTGTTGGTTGGTTATGTTGACAATGCACAACTTTTACTTTTACTTTTAACTTTTGAAGTTTTCCTTTTCTGGTTTGCAGATCACTTTTTCAAGTTTCACTACACCTTGGAGGGTAAATGGCAAGTATCTGATAAAATGATTACGCACATGTCACTAAAGTTGCCACTCATCAGCCTAGTATTTTATTTTTCAGCATATATTGAAGTGGTCCTCTATGCTGACCACAATGCTTTGTCTCCACACCTTTCAATAAAGTGTTTGGGATGGTAAAACAAAGGCCAACCCCCCATTATCACTCCACTGAACACCCACAGATATCTTACCCTGTGCAGCACTACACCTGCTGAGCGATGCAAGGTTAACAATGGCCACATAGGGATTGACAGCTGCTGAACACGCAGCTTTACTCCCCGGAGTTCACACACAAAGACACTTGCAGACAAGCACACACATTAAACTATTCACTGCCTACCTGCTGTGCACATGTATGCATTGAGTGGGACGTGGGTACTGGTATTCACACTGTGTTTTTACCTATATTGATGAGCGACACAGGAAAAAAAAAAGTGTGTTGTTAAGCTAATGCTAATGCCTTGCAAGGACAAGTAAACAACAAGCAACAAAACAGCCTATCTACCTTTGAAAAACAACCCTCTACCCACCAAGCAATTTAGTGCCAACAAATACATACAGATGAGATATTAATGGCTTACTACGTCCTCTTTGACCTTTTAATTATTCTGATTTGTGTACAGAGCAAGAATGCCATAATTGCATTAGCATCTCTGCAGGTTTACTTAATGTTCCAGTAGAGCGGGAATTGTGATTCAGCAAGCAGATAGGATAACACTCCCTTCTTTTCGTGTACACTAAATGATGAGCGTGTGTGGCTGTGTGTGTGCATGCTCGTGTGACTGCAGTAAATCATCTGAGATTTATTAGCTCAGTTACCACTAGTCAAACCCTCTGACGTGCAATTATGCTCTATCAGCAAATAAATGATTTGGCTATTACAGACCATAATTGGTTATGGAAGAAAGGGCCCAATATATTGTCCGTCTCTTTTCCTGATGCTTAACATCTTGTCCTACTTTTTTTCTGCTTGTATTACCGGAAAACTCTGTTTGCCCCCTGTTTGCCCCTCTTCCTATTCCCCATTTCCTCTTCTCCTTCCTCTGAGCATTTCCCTAGAGAGGAGCCTGGCTCCTTACTTTCTCTTTATCTTCTGGAAGGCATCTGGATAACCAGCTCTGTCTCCACCTCTCTCTATCACATTCAATCATCCTGATGCTTATTCACTTTTCTGCCCTATCCACCAACCCTTTACCACCCCATCTCCCAACTCCTGTCCCACCCACCTTCCTCTTGGCTCTTCACCAAAGGATTGCTTATAACAATCCTGCATCTTTCTGTTTCTATCATCTCTCTGCAATTGTTTCCTTCCTCGCCATCTTGCTTCTACATGATACATTCTCCTTTTAAATTTCCTCTCTGTCTTAAAGAGTCTTTGTTCTAGATTTTGCTGCATCCTTTGCAATATATGAGTGGACTGTTGAAATATATGCAAGCTCTTCTCTGAAGCTTTACTTCCATTATACAATTTGTAGGCAGGTTTGAAAGTGACAGACTTCAGGTAGTCAATGTAGTTAAAGCTAAACCAGATACACTTTTAATCACTTATTGGCTCTGTGAGCCCCAAGCTGAGTCATATGAACCCCATCCCTTTATATGCTTTTATGTTTGAATGATTCGATGCAGAGCAAGTTTCCTAATGCCTTCCTTATTGGATTGTTTGCGCACTACCAGAAAAGCAGATAAAATATGCAAGCACACACACAAAGCCTGAATTACATGAGGACTACGGCATTAAAGTCATAATGTAATGGAAATAAGATTTCAGTATGACTCAGTGACAGGAAAGTAGGCCGGGCTTAGTTCATACAGCAACATGAAATGGTATCTGTACAGAGAAAAAAAAAATCAAAGTAGAACAAGGCAAACAGTAATATGGATAAAATATGCTCGGGTATAGATACAGGCACTCACATGTGCACTTGCTACAAAATAAAATGGATGAACTTCCTGTGCTAACGTATATTTGACTACCTAAATGAAGCGTGTTTTGTTTCACTGAAAGCCGCTTTCTAAGGACATTACAGCGACAGTTACTCAAATTCAAATGGTAAATGGGCAACCAACTTTTACAGTTCAAGAAAACATCTGCTCACAGTCTTATGAAATTATGACTGTCGTTACATGCTTGCCATCATACAGTTAGCTGTCATTCTTGCCTGTGTCCTTGGCCCTGAGGATGTGGTTGCAGCTAAATGCATTGCCGACATCTCCAACACTGATCAGCATACCTTTCTGCAGGAACATCACTGTGTTAGACCGACAGCTGGAGCAGAACACAAGACTTATATCTTGAAAACATACCCAGCAAAAGTATATGCGCTGCTTTCCACTTGGTTTCTCAGGCCATTATATGAGATTACTGCTGCCAAATACAGGCAAAGACTGAAAATGCTCAAGATCCATTCAAAAGTCATTCAGATCTGCAATAACAATTCTGTGAAAATACATAGAGGGTCTTTTGAGCTCACTGACTAGGAGATATTCTGCCGGAGAAGGGAAGGAGACCTGAATGCACTCAATAACTCCACCTGCCTGTAAATGTCATTCTGCGGTAACGGTGCCATTCCAACTAAACGGGTCAGATTGCATCCTAATAACAACTTCAGAGAGCTGAAACACACTGTGAGATCTAAGAAAAAAACAGAGGGGAAAAACATGCCAATGCGCTGATAGGGGAGCTGAAGCATAAAAACCAAGCCAGGCTCCGATACAAAAATAAGATGGAGGAGAAATTTACCCAAAGAAATGCAAGGGATATGAGGCATGGCCTCAACACCAGACTGCAGCAACCAGCACAAATACAGTGCTCGGACCCTGGGGTATTCACAGAGCTCAACTTGATCAATGACAGGTTCACCAGGAATGACCCTACGAAGGACTGGACTCCAATCAACACCAGTTACTTTGCTGCATTTTGAGGACCAGAAGGTTGTTTAAAAATCCCCAAAAACTAAATTTCAAACCTCTGGCACTCACCACACTCATATATGAATGCCAGAAGAGGGTGGTGATTGTGGAGCTGTCTACAACTTGAAAGGGCACAGTTGTGGATCATTGTCTAACACTTCTAGATAGAGTGACTAGGGACTTCAATTCATGTGGCATGCCTGACAGACAAGTGCTCTTGTTCACATATAGGAAGCATGTAGACACCAAGCTCCTCTTATTCCATGAAAGCAGGAAGTGAACAGTAGAAAGACCAAAGAGCTGTGTTGGAGGGGCACCTCACACCTCTTTGGACCTATGGGACTACCCTGGAAGGGCAGGCGATGAACTGAACTTTCCTCCAGGATTACTCATCAAATCAGCACTCTCACTCTCTGTCCTGGTACAACATCCCCTACGTGAAAAACAAGAAAAAAATCTCACAAGAATCAAAAAGCAACCAAAATCATCGACACCACTCAAACCAACTCTTCACAGTCACACAGTAAAAAGTAAGACAGACTTCATCAGTGAGGACCCTCCACAGCCACTTCACCATTCCTTGTAGCTACTAGCTACTCTCAATCAGGCAGCATGTCCGGCCAACAGAATTAAAAAAAACTCTTCACTCACCATAAAGAGCACTTTTCCTTTGTCTACTTGTGTGAGTTTACATATTATTTTGTTTTGCCTGACCTTCAGACATTTACCATTAAAGGTGCATTTATTTGGTTTTTTATTACAAAGTGAGGTAACACGTTGTTGAAAACCTGAGCAACATTTTTTTCATTCATGCACATTCAAATGAGTACAAAAGTACAAAAGGTTTTCTGTACATAAACTAGAACCGCCCTCTTCAGGTACACTTTGTGGCTTTATGGTTTTTAGACAAACTACCGTCTGGGAGGTTGTAGAAATCCAGATATGAGTGAAAACAGCATCAGCAGGCTGGCTGATTGAGAAGACATAACAGGCTTGCATGAGGCTGCTGGTATAGGCCTAGTAGGAGGAGATCACCTGGTGCCTGAAACCCTCTCCCACACTGCAGTTAATTAATTCTGTCCTATCTCTCGCTCTCTCTGAGCGGGAGAAAGAAAGAAACTGTAATGACAGCACAGCAAAAACAAGTGTGACCTTTTGGGCCAGATCTTATTTTGACAGGGCGGGTAAACAATCTGTTCCACACAAAGATAGAAAGAGTTAGTGGGAGAGAGATGAAACTTGTATCTCTGAGTGAGAGGGTGGCTGAGGGAGAAGTACCTGTCTCATTATACCTCAGCTTGGCCACACAGGACATCTCTTCCTCGCAGGCCCGAGCCATGGCTCTGATAAGAGGAAGTCCGGGGGGTTGTGATGGGGGGGGGGGTGTTGAGCCGATAAGAACCGGCTTTAAAAATCGCAGACATTGACAAAATGGAAGAAAATCTCAACAGAAGTGCAAGTGGAAAGAGAGCTAAGAGAGCCCGAGAGAGAGGATGGATGGATTTGCTGAGTAAATGGCTGCAAGCTAATCATGACGCTAACAGTAATGGATAGGCAGGGCTGTGCAGATTGCCTCATTTAAGGGCACTTGAGTATCATTTAGGTAATCTCTCTGACATATTCAAAAGGAATGTAAGCTACTGAGACAGAGTGGTCAGCACCGAGATAAATGACAAAGGCAAAGACATTTTCCATCTTTCTTGTAAAATGCCAAGAACAAACAAACTCACATTTGCCTTTGTATTTTGCCATTTTCTGCAACGGTAGCCAAAACACTCGCCCTTAGGTCTGGTAACTGACAATGTGTGCAGTAGCTTCTTCCATCTCTCTCTGAGCTGATATGGAGTCAAGGCAGTACACAAAAACCAGAGAAAAACTACAAGTGTTTCCCCTTCCTTTGATCCTCAGCTGGAGGCATGATCATCAGTGACCCTAAACAACCTCTATTGGGATTCTCACACATGCACAC
>JAMQGT020002887.1:50000-70745 GCA_024447675.2 Pterophyllum scalare | reverse complement strand
TATGTTGTGTGCTTCTACTCGTTCAGTTACGTAGTGCACTCCTCTGTTTCCACTTTGAAAGTTATTAGAAACTGGAAAGCAAACCTTGTCCCCAGTTTTGTTCAAGTCTGACACCGTTGCTGCTCATCTAATTTTTTCATGCATCCCCCTGAAAAAAATTAGTTTGGAAGGTTATTGTGTTTGAAGCATTGGGCTCCTTTTTATGCTCGGCAACTATTGTAACACCTCCCTGTTGCTCTTTCATATTCACATCTCCATTTGAGCCGATCATTTGGCCGATCGAGGTTATCGTGTCTTCTCTCAGGTTTCAACCCACTAGTCTGCTAATGAATCATAGGACTGTGTAATTAGTCACCCTGCATGTACCACACAATGACAATAGACACCCTGATTGTAACCACAGAGTTTGAAAGGAGCAGAACAATGCTTGGCCTTAATGATGATATATAAGGTGTTGTAATTGGCCTTCGTTTGGAGCGCTCAGTCATGGATTGTAATTTGAAGTTTCTAATTGGAGGGCATTTAAAGTTATTCATTGGTTTCAGAGTGGATAGAGGATTGTTTGAAAGAGCTGTAATAAGATATTTTCATGATACCTCTTGATACTATTTTTGAATAAGACTTGACAATAAATGGAATTAGAGCCTCCCTGATCATGCTAAGATGAATTACCGGTACATTAGCATGAAAAAAAAATGTGCGTTTGTGTGTACATGTGTGTCCAAGCGTGCATGTTGGATTTAAAGAGAGAGAAGTGTTGACAAGTAGGCTGTGCTCTGGTGCATCAGGCGCCAAAAACTCTCTAAATGAAGCAGGGTATGACGAATAATGGCTGACAACACCAGTCACACCTTTTGCTGATGGTTGTAACGCTCACACGCTTCTCCTTCCTTTTGTAAGATTTAGCATGCTGTTTGAAGACAGCCTGACTGACTGGGGATTAATTATTTTGGATGATTTATCAGACTTTCCAGTCCAGAGTTGAGTGAGGTGTCAAAATGAAACGTGATTTTTTTTTTCTTTTCCTTTGCTGGTAAGTCCTCACACAAAATCTATACACTACCTATTACCTACCTATTTATGCACAATGTAGTCAGCATTACTGCTACAGAGTGGACAGGAGATGGTATTCCCAAGCTTGGTGTTAGCATCTCACACCGGGTCACAAAATGTTTCAGAGGGGGGTGAAAGGACCGCCATTTTTAGTGTTTTTCTAATACAGGCCACTCAAGGGACATCTATCACATGATTATACGCAGAACTGCAGTTCCTGTGTGATTGCTGCAGCATTTTTCAGCTGCTGTGGCTTGTACACTTTTATATGATGTGCAGAATGAGCATGGGCTCAAGCCTCCAATCCTGTGATTACTGTGCTCCCACAAATGTAATAAGGCAATGGCAAGGACAGGAAAGCAAAAAGTTTTTTTTTTTTTTCTCAGTTTTGCTGGCATGCCAGCCAGGAATAACAGGCCTTACACTCATCATGTCAGAGAGGTGAGACCTCCTCACACATCGCAGGTGTCTTTAAGCTGCGGAATTTCCCATCTCCTCCTCAGACATGTCAAGCCTGCTGCTGACCTACATCACTGCCTATTGTTTCAATCCCTCTACCACCCCAACATCCACCTGTAGGCTCTGGGGAATAATTACTTATGACTCCCCACTTTCTACATGTGTTATATTTGACGGTAGTAATGAGCTCAGAGCTAAACTCTCCCTACATTCTGCTGCTGTAATAAATCAGTAATTTCATGAGTTCTGACTGAACTAGGGATGTACCGATTGTGATATTCTGGGCTGAAACCAAGATTAAAAAAAATAATAATTTGGCTGATAGTTGATGTTGATGCTTTGTTCTCTTTCTTCTTTGTTTTTTGTCGTTACTCATTCTGCCGTTATTCCAGGAAAACAAAGAACTCGTCATTATTGAAGACAATTTACCAGTTTTATTGCCCACAGACATTAGCATATAACCTATAGTTGAGGTGAGTCTGTGTTATCTTACTTAACAGAAGTGTATGCATTTTATTGCTGTTTCTGGCCATTTGGTGAACAAAAATCCAGGAAAAACCCTGATTTGCTGATTTGAACTGCACTGTGTTTGTGGGGTGAAATGGGGCAGCGCTAGCCAATCTGATGTAGAGCAAAACTAACGGAGCATCGGTCTGGGGGGTAAACAGATGGACAGGGATGCCAGGTGATAGCAACCCCCCAGTGCGTCCCTGTCAGAAGCTGCATGCTCAGCTCACATTCCAAGTGTGGGGTCATGGAGGTCAGAAGCTCCTCCCTCCCGGGTCTGTCTAGGTGGCCCTTTGCCCACATAGACACACACTCTCTGTCTGCTGTGCCCTTAACTGATGCTCAGCTCAAGGAGGCCAGATAAGAAGAGTTCATTTTGGATCTTTCATATGGACAGGCGCCAATGTGCGCCTTTCTCTGAGCTCCTCTAACCCCCTCACCCAAACCACTCCCTCCTCCCTTAGTGGCTGGGAGCATTTGCCAATCATATTGTTGAGGCCAGACTAGACTGCAGTGATTGGGGCCATTGATTGTAGTGATTTGATTTATTGATCAGTCTGCCCTCTCGAATGTGGCGTCTCAGATGCGGGGCTAATCTGAGGCTGCTGTGGACAATCTTGTGCCTCACAGAGAATGAGAGGCGATAAGGAAAGTATGAAAGGAAACTACACTTATCTTAATCACATACTGGTCCCCGCTCTGCCTTGCTTGCTGCAGCCCCCTGTGTGCAGATGTCAGCGCACATGTGTCTCTGCGCACACATGTGCGCCAAACCACTCTTTTGTGCAAGACCTTGCGTGCAAGAGTGTGTGTTGTTGTGTCCGTGTGCGTATGCGGTGGGGGTTGTGAGGCAGTACAGTCACCAGGCAGAACAGAGTGGATCTATAAATTGATGGAATTCAAAGCCTCCAGCATCGATTACCATTATAACAAACAGCAGCACACAGAATGTCTGATTATTTTTAGACAAAGATTCTGTGCTCTCAGCAGCAATTCTGCTGATGCTGTCACACTTTCAGACATCTGCCTATGATTGCAATTAGATGGGATACAAAAAGAAAAATAATACTCCCATCTGCATTTTCCCCTCTCTCCTCCTCCTTGCTATTTTTTCCTCTTTAATTTGTGCTGTCCAAGCCCACTGCACACAATAGTGATTTTGACTCAGTCTACCTCAATGCAGTACCTTGCTATTTTTTTCTTTTTTTTCCACAGTTGTCAACATTTTCCACCATGGGTTGTCTTTGTGAAAGGCCAGAAAATAGCTTACCACTACAGATGTAATCAAGATGAGCTAGGTTTAATGAATCAGTGTCAAATCTTCTCAAACATAACACATTAGCGAGTCCCGGATTTTACCTAAAACATTCCTGCTTGCACAGATTGCTACAGCACATCATTTTGCCCCATTTTTTTTTGTCAAGAACACTTAATTAGAGTTTTTATCCCACTTTCCTTTACTTAGAATAGATATGTTGTTTCCCATCATTTAAAGAAACATAACCTACTCTACAATCAGCTTGTGTCATAATCCACAGTGCTTGTCTTTTTTTTCTTTTCTTGCAAGATTTCTTGCTACCTCTAACCTCCAATTTCTTGCCTACTTTATCTCTTACCCTGTGAAGTCTGGAAGGATCAGTGCCTGCAGTCTTTGTTGCAACACACTTGCAAAAACCTTTCCACAAGGTTTAGGAGTATTTATGGGAATTTTTGACCATTCTTCCAGAAGTACCTTTTTGAGGTCAGGCACGTGATGTTGGCCCCACTCAGTCTCCCCTCTAATTCATCCCAAAGGTGTTCTGTGGGGTTGAGTTCAGGATTCATTGCAGGCCAGTCAAGTTCTTCCACACCAAATTTGCTCATCCATGTCTTTATGGACCTTGCTTTGTCATGTTGGAACAGGAAGGGGCCATCCCCAAACTGTTCCCATAAAGTTGGGAGCATGAAATTGTCCAAAATGTCTTGGTATGCTGAAGCATTAAGAGTCACTGGAACTAAGAGGCTGAGCCCAACTTCTGAAAAACAACCCCACACCATAATACCACACCACCACCAAACTTTACACTTGGCACAGTGCAGACAGACAAGTACCGTTCTCCTGGCAACCACCAACCCCAGACTTGTCCATCAGGTTGCCAGATGAAGAAGAGTGATTCATCACTCCAGAGAACACATCTCCACTGCTTTATAGTCCATTGGTGGCGTGCTTTACACCACTGCATCCGATGCTTTGTATTGCAGTCTTGGGCTAATCTGAAGCAAACATGATGTTTGGAGGTCTTTAGCGATTGAGTCTGCAGAAAATTGGCAACCTCTACACACTACGCACCTCAGTATCTGCTGGCCCCGCTCTTTGATTTTACATGGTCTACTACTTCATGACTGAATTGCTGTCATTCCCAGTTGCTCCCACTTTACTATAATTGCACTAACAATTGACTGTGTAATATTTAGTAGTGAGGAAATTTCATGACTGGACTTGTTACACAGGTGGCATCCTATCACGGTACCGCGCTGGAATTAACTGAGCTCCTGAGAGCGACCCATTCTTGTACGAATGTTTGCAGAAGCAGTCTGCATGCCTAGGTGTTTTGGTTTTATCCACCTGCAGCCATTGAAGTGATTGGAACACTTGGATTCAATTATTTGGATGGGTGAGTGAATAATTTTGGCAGCACTTTGTGTATGTGAATCATGGTTTCACAGCTTTATTTTTCCCCTTGTGTTTAGCTGGTCATTGAGCTTCAAGTACATTTACAGACTTCCAATAGGTGTAGGTCTAGCCTGTTAAAACCAATAAGCTCCTTCTTTCTTGGTCTTTGTTTTTGAGTCAGAAGTCACCAAGATTGCTTTCCCCTTGCATATCGATGGAAACACACCAGGATTGGTTCCATTCTCAAAATCCCTCTTTCTTGCCCTATCCAGTGCCAATGACAGCTCCACCCTCCCCAGGGGAAACTCATCAATTATGGCTGGATGTTTGACTGGCAGAGGCTTAATGACAGGAGCTCTGTATTGACCTGACTGCCACACACTGAAAATTTGGTCCCAATCGTCCTTTTTAAAACCTGTCAAATGATTACTGAGAAACTCCTCTTTGCACAGCTTATTGCAACTTGCTTTTCCTCCATTTTTCAAGATGAAGAAATCTACATGTTCATGCAATTGATTCCATGAAGGATGAAGCCCAACATAATGAAGGTCGATAAGTGAATTTTATCTGGGATCTTGAAGGTCCACTGGTTGTAGGTTGAAACGGATCACATCTGATTAGAAAGCAGAGGAAAAGTCTTCTTTAGTATCTTTTGTCTCCTGAGATCACATTGCTATTTCAGCAACACCATATTGTGAGTTTCTCCCATCATCAGTCTGAACAAGACAACCAAAGTAGCAAACCGTCTGTTCTGCCTCAGTTCTTTCCAGAAAGACAGGCAGTAGGTTTCATTTGATGGGCTGTTGCCCAGGCTCCCCTCCCTCGTAATGGTCTAGAAACTGTGGGGATGCTTTCAAAATAACCATGCCATAATGACTGCACTGTTTGACTTGCATACTGCATGAGTATCCACCATTCTCATCAGCTGAGCGGCAATAAAAGTGAACCCAGCTTTACGGCAAAGCCACTGACACACGGGCAGACTCAGAATCACCACACTGTTATATCTTAAGTACTTATAAAATCCACTCAAAGTCACTTCTTGAGGAATTTTCTCTTGGCAAGATTAGCCAGTCTAGGGCCATTTGAATCTAGTGGAGGTTGGCCTGCTTCTGAAAGCCGACTCTCTAATCTCCAGGAAGGCTCATCCCAGATGGACTGTGAGGACTAACAGGAATTTATAAAGTCCTGTCGCCTTATCCTGTACAGCCATGGCCTTTTAAAAAAAAATAAATGTTTATACAGTGACAGCATGATTTACAAGGAAAGACACAGACATATTTCCCTCTCACCAAACATATATATATATTGGAATGCTTTCAGAATTGTAGACATTTTAAACATGTTTCATTGGTCTTTGGTATAAATGGAAAATGTGACAAGACACAGTCTCTTTGGCTTGATGATTGACTTCAGCTTGACCTGTCATTACTTAGAAATTACATGGTGCATGCTACATTTTAGGATACACACACACACACACACACACACACACACTCACTCACTCACTCACTCACTCACACACACACTCTCTCTCTCTCTCTCTCTCTCTCTCTCTCTCTCTCTCTCTCTCTCTCTCTCTCTCTCTCTCTCTCTCTCTCTACTCTCTCTCTCTCTCTCTCTCTCTCTCTCTCTCTCTCTCTCTCTCATATATAAAAAAATTACAGTTAGATATTGTGAGAGCAACTGACCCTGAATAAAACAGGTGATAATGTCTATTTATTTCCTTATTGTCAGCAAACTCCATTAAAAGGCAAAATCTACATGTGCTTAATCTGACAACTGCATTGCCTGTGATTTCTATCATGTCTTATTTCTTTCATTGAGTGCCTCTAATCTGTTCATTTGGCTACTGCTTTATATGTAGCACATATAGCACATGAGAGTGGTGTCTTCTCATCCAAGATTTTGTAATAAGTTAAAAAAAAGAAAAAAGAAGCATAATCCAAGATTTTGTATGCTGAGTGACATTGTCTTTCATCACTGTGAACAAAGACACTGTACTGGTAGCAGTTATTCTGTTTTTGATTGAGTAGGGTTAGAAGTAGCGTTAGGATTGGGGTCATCAGTGAAAACCACTTAGACCTCCAAGGGTTAACTCAGTGTCCCTGATGCTTGGACATGGCAAAGATCATTAATGCATTTTCATTTCTATCAGCAATATTATCAGTGGACATCCATGCCCAACTTTTGCCCCAGTGCTTGTTCCTAAGATATAATTCAAGAAGTTTTTTTTTTCCTCTATATTGTTTTACTTAGGGCATCACTGATTATGAAATTCTGGGCTGATACCAGTGCCAGAGTTTAAAATAACTTGCCTATACCAGTTTGTTTTTCAGCACACACCCCATTAATATGAATGGGTAAGTGTGTCCAAATTTTTGACTTGTACTGTGTGTCCACAGCACCAACGAAATCTTCTAAGCCCATGCAAAAGCGATTGTGCAATAAATGGCACCATTTGCTGCAAATCCTCATCCAGCAGACTTCTCAGCTGTATGGGGGAAAACCGCTGCTTAACACAGCCATACATGCCTGGGGGAGTGACCTGGCCAGTTGGCCAGCAAAATTTGCACCATTAATGATGCTGGTGATGTTTCCATTTTTAGCCTGTGGCAATAATGTTGTGTGGATTGTGATCGCTCAACGGTTTCTTGTATTTTTTATGAATTTATGAACATCCTATAATTGACAATCTATTTGCATTGTTACTGAATCACAATAATTTTAATTCATAGACCAGACATAGCTTGACATCCTCAAGTTTTAAAATGTATAGAAAGTAAATGAAGATAAATGAAATCAGTGTGTTGCATGTTAATCTAGAAGTTTAGAAATTTTTAGGACACACAGAAAAGTAAAATTGAACACTTTGTGCTTTAGCCTGGCTTTCGCATGTTTAGCTACATATATCAGCAGGGCTGATACTGATATTAGGCTGATATTTTTGATTGAATTGAATAAATTCAGAGATTCAGTAGGGTCCAGTGGGCTTGGTGCTGAAAGCCACTGAAAGAGTCAGAATAAAATGCTGTTATGGTTTTGCATTATTTATGTAATGCAAAATTATATCATTTAAATGGACTTAATTGGAACATTTTTCTTAGAAGTGACTTAAAGGTGGTGTTCAGACTGTTGGAGAAGCAAGGTTTAGTAGCAGAAGTTTGATATAACCTCTTGTAGAGGATTCTGGGGTGGATTGATGGGCATAAAAGCTGTAGCTTTGACATTGAATGCTGCTCGTTACATCTCAGGAACGTGGACCTTTGCCAATACAGCGCCAAGGTTGTAAATCTCCTCAAGGCTTGCATGCTGTCACAACAAGCTTTTATTGCCAGTGTGATAGCATGGTGTCTTTTTTGTCAGGTGCCTTTCTTGTACACTAATTGGTAAAGTTGTGGTGTTCGCGGCTCAGTATATAGCAGACAGTGCACTCATTCCTACTTTAGCCCCTTTTTGACTCGCCAGTCCAGGGACTTGAACCAGCAGCCCTTCAATTAACAGCCCACTTCTCCGACCGACAGGCTGTCACCATCCCACGAGGCCATGGCTGTTGGAAGTTTCATCCTTCCATTATCTGCCTTTTTTCCTCCTCCTCGTGTTATGATTTATTAAATTGCCTTTAAGTAAGACTGCAGATTAATTAAAACACAGTCAATTTAATTTCCCGGCGTCATATATAAATTCACAGTGGTAATTGAATCCCCTACTCCACTTTTTATATTGTAACCCAGCAGTTACAAGAGAAGAAGATCCTCGTCAATTACTGATAATCACAATCCAAACTAAGAGGACTATACTGCTGTCTGTTTCACTGCTCTGTATAGGAGAGCAGAACTAGAATCTGTTTTCCCTTTTTGTTTTTTTTTCTGTTTGCTGAAAGAGCCGGGAATTGGATGACTGATCGATAATATCGGATTTGCGGATGGCATGTGGTGCAGCTGAGTCCACCGTGAGTGCAAGGTTCTGATGAAGGGCCTGCTGCACAGAAAGGCTTTGCATAGTGGATAAGACATGTTGGCAGGGCGGAGTTCTCATTTGCTATAACTACAGATATGTAAGCAACCGATGTGACATTAATGGAATAGCGATCTGGGCCGTTGTTGTAGCAAAAGGGCAATGTGGTTTAAAGCTATGGAGGCTGCTGTCATGTATTGAAAATCTGAGTGGGATCAATATAAAGATTGGTGCAGGCGATGGGGAGAGAGATGGAAAAGAGGCTGAAAATAGATCTGACCTGTGTAATTACCACAGCATGTGAGGTGCTCGTGTGTTTGAAGCGGGTCTTGGCTGGGCTTAAAAAAAACAGCCACTCATTTCAGAAGGAAGCTCCGTTAGTTTATAATGGTGTTTGTTGGGTTATTGGGCCTTGACATGTGACCCCCCCCCCGATGCTCGCTTTCTCTCTATCTCTCGCTCTGTCTCTCCTCTCTCACCTTCCACCCTCCTCCCTCTCACCCCATTCGCTCACTGGCGCTCTATAGCCGTTGCAAGCGTATTGATTATTTCAAATACTGATTATCTAAAAGGCCTTCTGCTACTGTAGGCATTGGATTTATTTTGGCTTAATTATTTATGGGCCAGGGCTAGCTGTAAGTATTACTGCTGTGAGATCATGAAGGATTACATTGTTAATATTCAGCAGTGTATTTTTATTTATGTACACTCTTAAGCTTTACTGGATGAGCGTTGGCAGGCTCCCTAAAGTGCCGTCCCCCCTCCTCACTGTTTGTCTCTCTTTTGTGTGTTTGTAGAGGGAGCTAAACTCTGTAGCGTCTGAACTGGCGGGTCGACAAGAGGAGAGTGAACATTCCCACAAGCACCTGGTAGAGCTGAGCAGAGAGTTCAAGAGAAATGTCCCTGAGGTGAGTCTGGCAGCCCCCCCAGCGCGCGCGCGCGCGCACACACACACACACACACACACACACACACACACACACTATCTCAACTGTATGTGTCATTTTGCTCATCTTCACCTCAGCAGGTACTGACTGTCTGCATCACTGCAGCTGTTCAAGCCCCCGCATATACCTTTTGAACAGGGAATTATTTATTTCTCTTGTAAAGCCTGCATTTGCATACTGTATGTTAACAGTGCACAACACTTGCGAGAAGTCAGGGTTAGCCTCCTCCCTCCCCTTTTCCAGGAGATAAGTTAATATTTAAATGCTGAGGCCTTGCAGTATTAGCCTCTGGCTCGGTGCGATGAGAGGCAAGGGGGCTCATTTGCACAAAAAAAAAAAAAACAGGTAAGCACGACTCTGCTGCTTACTTTCAACTCCAAAGCTAAAGTACCACTTTATGAAAAAATTATCTTGGTGTCAGAATTGGCAGCTGATGTTGATATTTCTCCAGGTTTCTGTGATGGAACAGGAACAGGTGTCTCTCCAAACCCATTTAGGAAGAGGATTCTGACTAAACAATGCGATGAATGCTGATGAGGAAGAGTCTCTCTCTGCACCAGCCCTCCAACGAGCCTGTTAGGGTTGTGCCACTCCACTTTACTTTGTTGAATCTAGTTGTATGTTACCACACAGAGACTGAGATAAAGTGTGATATACACTGAACTATCAAAGCAGCTCCTTTCCCCTCATTTAACAAGTCAGCTCCATTATTCTGATGTACTGTCACTTCATTCTTTACCTGAACAGCTTTCACTAGACTAGCAGTCTCTTAAAACAAAGCTCCACATGGCTAATTAGCATATTATTACGTATACACATTACCAAAGCCATTTCTCAACATATGTTTACACACATGCTGTGCGCCAACATGAATTGTGCTCATGCTTTAAGAAAAAAAAAGCCTAAACAGATGCTCAGATAAACTGTGTATTTCACTCCAAAGCTTGGCTAACACACCAGTAGCATCCCCACAGTAAGCCACAGTGATGAAGCAGGCCCTTTTTTTTCTTCCTTGGCCGTAATGTCACATAATCTCACATATTTCTGTTTCTTTTCATCCACTGTTTCTCTTCAGCTGCAGCGGTGTGGACCACTAACTCTGCATTGATATTTTCATATAGCCTCTTGCTACTTCCTTCCGCTGCTGCCTTGGCACCAGCACTACTTTTCGCCTTTATTTTATTTCTTCATTAAAAATTAATCCGTATATTCTTGGATTTTTAAGAGGTAGACAATTTTTTTTCTACAAATACCTTAAACCAATGTTTACAAAGTCATATTTACATTGTGAAGTTCTGAGTTGCCATTGAAGAGATCCCTTACTTAAGTGTTAAAAGCAAATTACATTAAAAATAAAATCCACAGCCTTCAGCTAAATGTTAGAAGACATTTTTCTGCAGAATGAGGACTGGTGATAAATACATTACAGGTGGCCTAGTGGATGATAATTTATTATTGTAGTAGTAATAATAATACACTAACATACATGGAATTTTATGTGACATTATTTATTTTGTAGGCTATTTTACTACCTACTTAGAAGCTGTATAGACATTGCTTATTTTCATGTTCTTCTGCTTTACATTTAAAATGTGCCAAGACCTCAGTGCGCCTTGCTTTTGTAAAGCAAAATGGCAATTAAGGTAGATTGAACTGAGTACATGAAAAGCTAAACCCATGAGAGATAGATATGATTTAGTCCTTTTTCATCATCCTCCTTTGAAATGATCATCTATTGACATGTAGGCTGAATTCAAAGAGAATATTTTTCTATTTTATAAATTAACCTCCAGGCTATTTGCTATGCTGCCTGCCTATCTCAGCCTGTAGTGCACTGCTGTAATCTTGTCAGTATAATACAGGCGTTTAAGACAGGATCAGGCTGTCACCACTGGCAGCACAATCCCCTTACCTGAGGCTGTGAGAGCTCGCACACGTCTGGATCTCTAGCTAGTGGAAAGCCCCACTTTTAAACATGCCCACTCAAACTCTTTAGGTTTAACCACTAATACTCGCGCCCCATTACGACATAACTCACCGGCAGCACATATGCAATGTAAGAGAAGCTGTGGTGAGAATCCATTAAACGTGCTCTTTCTTATGTTTGTGCCTCACTGGGGCCAGTCTGATTCCTGAACAGGTGGAGTGTCTGCAAAACATGGAAAAGCGCTGAGACAGAGTTTACTTTTTCCTCTTCTCTCTCTCTCTCTCTCTCTCTCTCTTTCTCTGTACACAGGAAGTCCGGGAGATGGTGGCACCTGTTCTCAAGAGTTTCCAGGCCCAGGTGAGTCACACGTCTTATGCATTTTACAGATTACAGATTCTGCAAAATGAAACTGAGAGGGTGGAAAGCTCTAAGTGGTTGTAGCATTTTATTGATGATTTCTGAGGCTTTGTCTGCTCGACATTATAATCTACTGAAAGGAGACACTCTTGCTTAGTGCCGCATGTACATTGACCAAAAGCAGATCGCTGTGCTCCTGGAATGAAACCCTTGATTGATAGGGCGAGGAATCCATGGCATACTTTTCATGTTACTTCTCATCTGGTGCTTATTGACCGATGCCTTTTCTGTCAAAGTGAAGTAGCATCTATCAGCCATTAGATGATCAGATATCTGGCTTCTCATATTTTCTTGGCTGAGACAAGCCCTCATTTCCTGTTGTGATGGTGCATTCAGCGTGCCCCCTCTGACGTCGCCATATTGAAAAAGTCATCTGATACCTACCAAGACTCTGCTCCAGCCATTAAACCAAGGTCATAAATCACATTTGTGAGCTGCATTATGGTCCGCGAAGCAGAGGCTTATGGAAATGATACCACAAATATGTTTCCAGTCTCATTCTCCCCTCTAAACTCCCGCTCAGCGCTAACCTGAAAGCCCTATCATCGGTAAACATTAGAACACTCGGCATGGATTGTTCAGATCTCTTGGAAGCGATTATTGGCAGCTTCTTTTTAATGCTTTATAATTGACTAGGCCCAAGTAAGCGTGTTCTCTGGCAGGAGCTATCACATTCAGCACCCTGTGGTTGATTTCTGTGCTAATTCAATTACTCCAACTGTAAAGTTCCACAAATATCAGAAGCACCCTTCCATATCTTTATTGTGCAAACAGGAACCCAGAGGATTAATTTAAGCACCATTGATGTCTGACAACTGGGAGTCTAGAGATGTTTCATAGTAGATAAAATAGATGGCTGATAATGAGCAATGATTTTTTTTTCTTGTTAGCTGCAGGCCTCTCTGGGTACCTCTTGGTCTCTCTTGTGTAACTACCACAGGCTTGTGTTCTGCACATTTATAAAGTGAGCCAGCTTGCGGTGCAGAAAGCTATTTTTTGATCGCAGGGTGCAGCAGGCAACTCGGCACACCATAATAATATAATCCTCTGGTGTTTTTCTGATACACTTTGACCTTATTGGTAATGTCAAACAGCTTGCAGAGGCTTGTGAACTTTACCCAGCGGTAGTCTGCTCGACCTCAGTGTAAGCCGTGGGACCTCGACCTGCTGCTGCTGCAGGGGGAGAAAGTGGAAGGGAAGGTTGGAGTTGGATGTGCTTGTTTTGGCTGTGTGGTTTGGGATAGACTGAATCTCCCCTGCAGGTGCGCTGTACAGGTGGTGAACTGTAGAAAAGTCCCAGCATGTTCTATGTGTGTGAGGATGCATACATGTGAGAAAAAACTGGGTCCTCGCCCCCCCTTTTCCTCCCCTCCCTCATTGCAGTTCGAAGGCCCAGAGGAGTGCCTCTTGGTATTTGGACCCTCATCATGCCACTTCTAAAGGAGAAGCCGGCTCCTTTGAAGTGTTTGCGACATGACAGGTTCCCTTTCTTTTCTTTTTTCATTTCAATGTTCCCCACCCACTTTCCCTCTCTTCTCCCGTCCAATCTCGCCTTCTAATTATCACTAACCAGGCGACTGATTAGAAACACGTTGCCGACCTAGTTTTTCCGCAGAGCTGGAGGAGGAGAAAGGGTTAATCCCAGAGCTGGTGGCTGTCATTGGTCGCTTCCCTCCTTCTTCTCCTCTTTTTTTCGTTCTGCTCTCCTCTTTTCTTTCCCTGGAAGTTTGCTAATGAGGTCCCGTCAGAGCTGAGGAGAGGTGTTAATTTGGCCTTGTGAAGTAGGAAGGAGATTAAGGACAGTGAGGAGCTGAGTTTACGGCTTAAAATACACCGCTGTCCTTATTAATCCACAGGGCCCTGGGAGACCGGCGTTTTTGGTTTTATAATGAACACTGTCTTATTAAGAAGGTAATTTTAATAAAAATTTACGGCGAAGAAGAGGAGATGGTACATGTCTCCATGGTCTCAGGCACACCTTTGGGGCTGAGGGATATGACAGTTATTTCTCAAATAACCGATCGCTGGAGAGACGGGGCCCGTTGGACCGCACTGTTCACACAACTCTCTCTCAGAGCTCTCGCTGCCATCTGAACATACAGAAAACAGACTTCACCAAGTCTCACCAAGAGTATGCAGGCTTCTCATTGCAATTTACACCTCCCTCACACTTTAGAGTATAAACTTCCCTCAGGATGAACCTTGGCAGAGGGAAAAAAAACCCACAGTGTCTGATTCGGCGTATGTTTGCAGGAGAGAGGCAGATTCCTCCTCACATCCGGACAATCTGAATATCAGGCCCAAATTACGCACTCATTCTATTTTCTCTCCTCTCCTCTTGATGTCGTTCGGCGCTCTCAGAAAAAGAAAACAGCAGTATGAGTCCCTAATTACTGAAACTTGCTTTACAATGATAATCCGTAGAGTAATTTAGCGTGCACAATGAGAGTTGTGGTGCTTGCGCAGATGGAGATTCTGATAAATAGTTTGTAACGTGTAATTAGCAGCTCTGCCGGTTACATACCATTAACCCCTCAAGCTCAGGAATCATTATTGGTCCTCATTATCAAGCAGTAAGGTACGATCAAGCTGACTAGACATCAAAAACATCAAACAGCTATTAAAGCACTGCGAGCTGGGGGCTGGTGGACACCTGTTTATGAGTCTAACTGTGCCATTTCTTCCCCTGAGGTGGGAAAGTGATGATGTGAGGGAAGACAATGTTTTCATGTATATTATTGCTGTTGTTGTTGTTGCTTGTTTTCTGCGTGAGCTTTGGAGGTATTTTGACTACACAGCAGCTCTGAATGAATTAAGACATTTCAAAATGGCTGCTGTGTCTTGTCTGTGCGACTGATTTCTCAGGGAAGGTAGAAAGTGACTTTGTTGTACTGTGCTGATAATATGACCTTTCATGTTTTCAGATGTCAGATAGCATGCTGGAGAATGACACCAGAAATGTGCAAAAGAAAGCCAAAACAGTTGTTTGGATTGTCATATCTGTTCAGTTCTTTTCTGTTGGAAGCATCTGCAGCTATATTTTTATCCTTGTTTAAGGCTTCTTGCAGATAATTTGGTGGGAGTATGAGAGCGGAGTGTTGTTGGAGACCTTTGCCCATAATGCCTTGCCCTGAGCTGCCCTCCCATCTCCACGCAGCGAGGTAGACAACCACAGTCTTTGATCATCCATCGAGAGCCGACCAGTTTTTGCTGCTTTTTGATTAATTCCTGAAGGAAATGATAATTTCTCTTGAATGTATGAATATGTTATGAATAGTGGAATGAATCAAAGAGTAAAGGATGATAATTAATTACAGCGCTATGATAAAAGGCTGTGGGTGTTATGACGCAAGCTTCCTCTGTGTCATTATGAGAGGCTCCGTAATTACCTTTCTGCACGAGCCAGCGCTCCTGGCGGTGCTGGCAGTGAGAGTGCCGCTCGCTGAGTGAGTCTAACGGTCATAAAGCTTTTCCCTGCCTAATTGTCTGAGGGGCTCTATGGCACTTTCATAGATGAGGGACTGCGCCGTTAGGAAAAATGCTCTGCGACGCTACAGCTTTTCCAGCTCAATGAAGACAGATCTTCATCATGGGCTAAACCTTGCGGTTATTAGGTACAGATTGCTTGAGTGGATGGCTAACTTGGGAAGGTGGTGTCGGAATGAGTGAGCAGTAGAGTCATACAGTCTGATAAAAAGCTGCTAGTAGACTACATACAGTTTTAAAAGCAAGTTAGTGTGGATTTCTTTGTACGTTATAGGCTCATATTTCTGTGCCAGTAAACCAGATCTGTGCCTCCTAGGTACCTCTGAATATTCCCTTTGTGTTATTATTCATGCCCTACCTTATGTAAGGGGCATTTACGACACCCTCCTACTCACTCCCACTCTCCCATCCTCCCATGCTTCCCCCGGCTATGACCAGACTGCTCCATACTGGGCTGACGAGGTATCTCTAATGCCTGTCTCCTGCTCGGCTGTCTTAGGCTCATTGAGCAGCAGGCCAGGCCCAGGATCTCCAGGCCATTACCTATTCATAGCACGCACAGGCCTACAGCCTATTGTGGGGAACATAATGGGCTCCAGGGCCATGTAAACCACCGGCTTTCTGCTCCTGGTTTATCGCTTGTGTCCTCTTCATGCTAAGGAGAGGGAACGAAGGTGAGAAGAAGGAAGTTAGGAGAGAGAAGAGAGAGCACAGAGGGGGAAGGACATGGGGGGGGGGTGCATTGGCGGGTAATTGGACATTAGATAATACCTTCCTTGAGTCTTTTACGTCCTTTGCATCTCCTGAGGGTGAATGGCCTTGCATGTTCTCCACATCAGTGCAGAAAAGCTTCTTTGAGCCAAACTTAATGCACCTTAGTTCATGTACTGTTTCAGTCTCTATTACTGTAAAATGTGCTTTTATTGATCATGATTAATCAGAGATGAACAAGCTTATATGTGGATGTTGGATCAAATGTTGTCTAGCCTGCTGTACCACTGCAGCTTCATCTCATCTAATGTTAAATCCTGTAGTAAACGAATAGCTTCATCAAGGGCTTTTGTTAGAGATGGTTATATTTCTCAGAATTACTCTGTAGCTACACATCTGCACATCATGTTATGTTACAGATGTATTTGGCAGACTGTTTCCAGTTATTTATTTTTTTGCATTTAGTCATGTACTGAAAAGAATTGGCCTCAGGGCGGATTTGAACCTGGGCCTCCGGGATAGCCTTGTGGTTCACCTGCTCAGCCTGGTGAAGTATACCGACACCCTTGTTTCAAACAACTTTAAAGTGACCCCTAAAGTGCAGAGTACTGTGGGCAACTGACAAATACAGAACAATAAATGTGTAAATATTCTAAGCACCAAGTGAATTTTAATATGGTGTGATTGCAGATACATTTTATATGACGAGTAAAGCACAGACTGCATATAAAAGATGGGTGTAGAACAGCGTGATGCTATCCACTGGTTTGTGAATCCTTGTTTTAAAGCCTTTAAAAAAAAAGGTGAATTTCACTCACCTAAACTGAAACATGGACTTCCTGGATAGGCTGTTGGTATTTAAAAAAAAAAAAAAAAACATACATAAGGTCTTACTATGCTCCAAACCTCCAAAAAACCTACAAACACAATTGAGTTAGTGATTTGAATCAGCTGAGGAGAAGCCTAGCACACAGCTAGTGGCTGTAGATGCTTTGTTGGCTTCCATCTTTCACCATGAAATAATTAAAAATGTACCCCCGCAATGAAGTAAAATGGCTATAAAGACCAAAACTATTTATTGTACCAGCCTGTGAACATGCTTTTTTATAGTGTGAAGTTGCACATTTTAACATGGAAGTTTATGGAAGTGTGCTTCCATTTAAAACAGCCTCAAGTGGCCACTAGAGGACCTGCAGTTTTGGCGCTTCCACATCAGCTTCATTTTCCAGAACTGGAGGTTCACACTTGATACGGAAATTCTTTTTTTTCCTAGGTGCATCATATAGGTAGGGATTTGGAAAACAGTTAAATGTGTATGTTGCTAGATACAAGTAATTACTGTATTGCTGAACAATTCCAATTGTGTAAAAACAAATGTTATTACAACAAAACTGAGGCCTGTAACTGAAAAAAGCCTTCAGTTTGCTGAGTTAAGCATTTTATCTTTGAGTCATTCATACTTGTGTGGATGACTATACTGGCCAGAAAAGAAACTTAGTAGCTTGCATATTTAAACAAAAAAACACAGGTTGTGTTTTCTGTTTAAATATGCTTGCTATGTATGTTTTCTGTCTGCAGAGGTGAGCACATTTTTTTTCGGCCAAATTTATAGCTAAAGAATTTGCCATCCGTCTGTTTGGCAGGAGCTCAGACAGTACCTTTTTAAAATGAAATATCATTAATTCAGTAAATGACACATAAACAAACCCAGTAGTTGGGTGGCAGTGTTTCACCACTGGTGCACCATATTTCAGCTTCATATTGGGCCTTTTGTAGAAGTTTAATATATCTGACTGCCCTTGTTTGTTTCCTGTGTGGTGACTGATTATTGTGATTCTGCCGGGTGTTTTTATGCTGAGGCGTCTCAACCTTTCCATCAGCCTTCCCAGTGTCAGTCTTATCCCTCCTCTGCTGTGCTGTGATCTGATGGTGTGTGTGTGTGTGTGTGTGTGTGTGTGTGTGTGTGTGTGTGTGTGTGTGTGTGTTGCGTGTTTGTTTTCCTGTCCTGACTGATGCCCTGTCGGAGCGTCCCAGTTGGGTGTATTCATCATTATGGATGCGTGTTTAGAGTCAGGGATGCACACCAGGTAAAGAAGAGAAGGAGGGGGGATGTTATAAATAGGCATTTGGCTCTCTAGCCATGTGGAATTGATGAGTTTCAGCACATTCTGCTCTGCAGTGCCAGGTTTAATTTCTACCGTCCTGACAGCACAAACCTCAGAGCCCAGAGACATCACGCCTGACTGCCGCTGCTGTGCAAATGTTAGCCATGTTTGAGGATGGACGCACGCATAGCGCCGGCTGCAATGCTCCTATTGGATGTCTGACTGGGTGTACATCCCCTCCTCTAAACCCCTGTCACCTTAACAGACAGGCAATCACATCCCTGACTGGACACTCACCAGCAGCACACAGTAACTAATCCAAGAGGCAGTTTCTAAGACAGAGCTCGCCTCAGTCTAACATGGTCAGCTACCGGTTATGAGGCAGGTGAAAGCCTCACTCTCCTCAGCTGCTCCCTCCAGGCACCCTAAGTCAGAGAGCAGCAGCAGCACTGTCTCTGAGATTCTCCTAGTCCTGGCTCACTCTCAGCTGCTGGCAAGAGCACAGTCAAATTAGCCAATAAAAATGTGTGAAATCGGTGGCTCAGTGCCGGCGAGGACGTGCCAGGAGAAATAAACATCAGCGCTCGCGCAACCAGGAAAAGCTCGTGTGAAGAGGAAAAAGGCGGAACGAGAGAGCTGCTCCGTCGATTCTACGGCACGACTCTCTGATTTCAGGCACAGAATCGGAGCTGCTCAGACACAGAGTAAAGTTGTTTCTCCCCTCCACTGAACACAGAGACCCAGCACCAGATCAAGCCGGTGGCAGCACAAGTCAGAAGAACATGAGCTTCTGTCAGAGGATACACAGGCCTCATGTGCTGAAGTGATTTAATTCCCACTGTTCATCTGCAGTGTCCCCCAACCCCCACCCCCACCCACTGAAGCCTGGGAATACCAGTCTTCATTTCACATGATGCTTGGCTGTGAAGTTTAATTTCAGCAAAATCTAAACACGCTAATTAAATATCATAACTTTCTGAAGAAGGCTCTTGTAAAGGTACCTGAAATTTTAATTTAGACTTCAAAAGAGCGAAGACTTTAAAGCAAATCTATTGTTTTTCATTTAGACTTGCAATTTTCTTTTCTCTGCAGTGCTGCAGTACGTAGTTATGATTGATCTGGTAATTAAAATATGCAGAGAGGGAAAAATATTAACTGCTCCTTTTTTCACTTTCTTTTTGTTTTAGAAAACAGCCGACACATTTTCCCTGCTCTTTCCAGCACAGATAATTAAATTTTGCACATTGATGTTCTTTACACAGCATTCATCGGCCTCATTATTTTTCCATTTTCATCTTTCTGGTGAGAGATCGATAGATTGATAAAATGATGGAGCCTATCTTAAATAATGCAAGCGGTGAAAAGTTACACTTACTTTGCTGCTGGCTAAGTGTTTGAACTTTTTATTCTTCTTTCAAATTGTATTTAATATCCCATGAAGGTAGATCTCGCAGCATTACATGCTAGTATAAAACATTTATTTCCATTTTTGCTGTACCTCTGCAAAAAGAAAAAAAAAGATGCTGCTTATCTTCAGTTTTAGTGGGCCTATGGTATACGAGATGATGCTTGTCAAGGCTAATATTCTAAATGATAAAGAAAGTGGCAATTCAAAGAAAGACAGCATAAAGTAGGCCAATTAGTACCTAGGGAACATTTTGCTAGAAGAGATAGCAGCTCCAAATGTCACATGCACGAACATTAGGACCGATTGTTTATAATATGACCTGACAGTTTGGGTCTCTTTAATATGGGATTAGCTACAATGCTAATTAACATGTGGCTCTATTAAAACTAGCAGCTGCGAGTGAAGTAACTCTCTTCTGATGTACGCCACACATTAAAGTGTTGCGTCCTGCTCACAAATCAACTTAAACACTTTCAAGAGACCTCCTTGTTTTATTTCGTATTTTCTACAGGAAATGCGACATCCTAAATCCCCCCCCCCAAAAAAAAATATCTAAGCCCACAGATCAGAGTGTGCTTTGCCTTTTGTCACAAACAGATATATATTTTCAAGTCCCACTGCAGGGCTCTCTGTTTCATCAGAGACGTAAGCCACGGTGGCCTGAGGAGAATGTTAAACACATTCTCAATTAAAGCAAAGTAACTTTGCATCTCTTCGTCATTTCTCCTGCAGTCCCTGTAATTGGGTCTCGGTGGATTTAGCAGGAGAGTTCCAGCTCTTCTTCTGGAGTGCGGCTGAGGGGACAGCCAAAGAGAAAAAGCTGCTGGTCGTCTGGCTCTGGACGCTAGCAGCTGGCAGGAAGGAACAAGAGTCAGATGCAGCCAAATGGGAGGACAGGTGGAATGAAGGAGCTCAACCATGCTTCAGTCCCAAACAGAGAGGCACTGTTAGTCAGTCAGGAGAAGATAAGGAGTTGGAAGAACTGCCTGCATGGACTGGTTTTCCTGCAGTGGGTTAGTATAACTGAGAAACTGTTAACATTTCTTTTTACAAAAAAATAATAGTTACAGCATTTTCTATCAGAAACATGAATATGTAATCAGTAGATTACATTG